>ML821469.1:161314-175349 GCA_009831015.1 Picea engelmannii
CAAGTGTGAGCAGGTCACAGGTCTATGCCAGAGATTGCTGAGGTTCTCATACGCTCTGCAGTTAGCGCATGTCCCCGAGTTGGAGCCAGATGTTATCCCCGATATCTAGGGATAACTAGGAGATCATGTCTCGAGGCCCACATAGTCCTAGACATGGAGTATGAGAGCAGATTGACTTGAGCACGGCCCTTGAGGGACCATCTTTCTTCTTTTCAGCTAGACTTGTCCTGCCAGCAGTACCAGCCTCCATCACTACCGGCCTGGGCTTGCATCAGAAAAGGCTCTAGCTCCATGAGGTAATTGGTCCAAGGTATCATGGTATGTGTCACGTTTGATCATTACAACCTTCTTATGTATGCATTAGATCTCTTTCATTTCAGATAACTGCTTGGATCTTACACTAATCCACTTGACCACTGTTAGGGTGATTGATGGGGTAGCTTAGCAAGTTGGTATTTCATGGGTTTTGGTTAGCCACCAAAGGGGGTTGGAAGAACCATCGTCCGCTCCCCTCATTATCGCTTTTTCATCTTAAAACCTCACTCATCCATCCCATTCTTCTAGTCTGGCCATTAGGATGACCATCCAGGGTACATCTTGTCTTGTGGGAAGAAGGGGCTAAAGGCCCAGGGGGTAAAAGCATCATGTATGATTACTCAGATGGAGTATGGTTTCTAGAGATGATGCAGTTGATGACATTGATAGTCTATACAACTATGTTGATTCTACTGTGTGAATGGTATGTTTGTGCTCAAGACCATTACCTATAATACCTCCCTAGCTAGGAGGGAGTATTGATATTATGGTAGTTGCGGGAAGTATTTACCTCCACGTGTAAACCTTACAAGAATAGAATATTCTGGGAAGTAAGAAGAAACCTTAATGAGTTGGCTAATAACCCTAGAAGACATGTCAGCTCAAGAGGATAATTTTTATTAGGTTATTAGCCTCCAAGAGAAGAAGTCGGCCAGAAGAAATAATATATACTGAACAGACAGATACCCAGAATGAGAAGTCATCCTAGGAAGTTAGCTAGAATTAGTATAAATACAGGAGGCCACTCTTCATTCTGGCAGGGCATTCTCATAATTGTAGAGAAGCACTTGTGCACACTGCAGTTGCCCAATTTGTGCACAGTTTTGGAGGAGAGTTGTCGTTGCAGCTGCTGCAGCTAGCAGATTACGCTTTGGCTTGGACTATCTCTTGGTTAGGGTTTGGAATATTTGATCATCTCTTGTTTGATGCGCTATCCTTGGGGAAAGGTGTGCTACCCTTTGTTTGGCTATCTTGCCTAGGGTTTTCTTCCAAAATGATTCTCAGTCAAGGTTAAGGTGCTCGGATGGTGGCTTCGTCCTATGGTTGGGTGACAATAGTGATATTGTCGATGGTAAAACGAGCACATCCATTCATATTATAAAAGAAAAAAACTTAGATAAAGTGGTGAATTTAATTTGTTTACCTTATCTAATATATTTCACCCTCAACAACAAATAATGCTCTAATACAAACAAGGTATAATTAGTAGCAAGAGCCCTGCAATCTATTGCATCAGTGTAGACATCACAAATTTCATTGATTTTCTCGAAAGATTTATCTAATTGGCTCTGTAATTTCGTTACCTTCCCTTGGGCTCTAGTGAGCTCAACAAACATTTTTTTTTCTATTGGATAAATGGTTTTAAGCTGTTTAACAACTTTTTGATGTTCAACCATAGTGACCATCTCACTTCTACACTATGTTAAGGTCTTTTGGGTTCGCACCAAATCTATCTCCAATATGTCAATGATGGCACTCTGTTTAGGAGACTGAAATGGTTCCCCATTCTGAACAGTTGTATCTTCTTTGGTTGGGGGATCCATCTGGGTCTCTGCATCAATAGTCTCTAGGGGGGGGGGGAAGTTTGTAGGAAGCAGTTCCTCAGGTTGGGAAGTTGTCTCTTCTGCTGCTGGAGTCCCTGTTTGAGGTTCCATTTCATGTACCTCCAAAGGAGTCACTTCTTCATTTTGAATAGCTCCTTCCTCTGCTACTGGAATCTCAGTTTGAGGTTCCATCTCTGTTGTCTCTTCATGGACATGCAACTCTATCTATGTTCCTACAGAACTTGTATTTACGGACCTCCTAGGAAGTGGGTTCCTTCCCTGTGTTCTAGGCCTTTTGGACTTATTTCTTTCATGGGCCTTGTGAGATTTCTCTAATTTTTTCTTAATTCTTTAATTAGTTCTTTGAGCCTCCCAAATTTCTACTTTAATACTTTAATCCTTTTAACCTTTCTTCTCAACAACTTGTTTTCCTGTTTCAACTTTTTGATTCTGCTGTGGCCTTTGCCTGTTGTTTTATGTTTTTGTGGAACATCAGGGTCTTCCTTACCTTGATCAATCAATAATTGTTCCTATGTTTCCTTTATGTTCTCTTCCTATTATACATGGTTATTTACCTCAGTGTGAGGTTATGCCTATTCTGTTTCTTCGAGGAATGGCATTTCTATGTCAGGGAGGTCCACAACAGGGTTTGAAGATGAAGCTAGTGCTTGGTGTTCCTCGGACCTATTTGCGTCTTTGTCAATTGGTATCCCTAAATTCCCTAGAAATTGAGCCATCTCGATTTCATAACCCTAGAGGAACTGTGATGTGAGGTGCTCGAGTGATGACTATATATTTTCCTGAGTATTTTCTTGTGGCATTTGTTCTGTCTGTTCGATTTCCTGAATATTTTCACATGAGGGATGCTCTGTCTGTATCATTTCATGGGTTTCTCCAGACTGTTCTATCCTTTTTTTTCTTCTTTTCTTCTCAGTGGATGTTTTAGGGGCAACAATTGTCCTTTTTCTCTTTTTCTTTGATGTCTCTACCAATTGGATAGGGTCTGCCTCAAATTTAGGCTAAGGTAATGGAACTTCCATTTGGTTGGTATCTCCCCCTTCTTGTGCTATCTCACTTTCCGACTGGGGTAATGGAACTTCCATTTGGGCGGTGTCTCCCCCTTCCTGTGCTATCTCAATTCCCTATGGTGGGTTTTCATGGTGCAACTCAGGTTGTTCCAGTTATAGAGGCCTATTGGCCTCGATTAGATCACCTCAGGTTATTTGAGTTTAGCCCAGGACTCTATTTACTATCATATTTACTAAGCCATGGTGGCTAATTATAGTAACGAGATCTTTATCCTTTTGTGTTCTTATAGCAACCTCATGTAACAGGGAATTTAGAAAAAATGGTAAATTGATTACTAACCATTGTTTGAGAGCTGCTAACAATTTGAGGTGGCATGGATGGATCACATCGTACCTTCCATCACAGGTGATATACCTTTGTATTACTCTTTCCATCTCCTTCCGTGGCTCGCTGAGAGCGCTGGGGTCGAGTCCCTGTCCCTTTTTATCAAGTTCTTTTCCAAGATCTACAAAATATTCCACAGCCTCTTTGAGCATTGTATATTTCTCAGTCCATTGTATGCATGTGTTAGGGAGGCTTGTAACCTCTGTTATGATTTCCTCATTGACCAAAATTCGTATATCTTGAACCATGGAGATTCCTCCCTGCAATTTCTAGAAAAATTAGAGCGTGATGTTCGTGTGATATCCTTGCAACCGATTGAAGTACTTTGTCCACCCCAGACGGTGTAATATTTATCTTTCCTGCTCAGTTACTTGTAGTAATGTTGGCTCTCGGTAGACACTTCGGCCACCCATGTTTTCTTTGAGCAGGTGAGGAAAACTATCATTCCTTGCTACAGCTTAACTCAACCAGTTTTTGAAACAATAGAAAATATAGAATAGCACCGTGTATATAAAAAAATGTGAATTTACCTCATTTACTGGACTCATTGTAATCTATCGGTAAATGTGCAGAGTATCTCCCCCCCATAAATGGAAAGGTCGACCTCAACTGTCAAAAGTACCAGTGTAATAATGGTAGATAATTGTGGTGAGGTGTCATTACTATGCCACCGCCGCTGCTGGAAAGACAATCATTAATAATTTTCAAAAATAACTTTTAGCGGTAATTATGAACCATCATCATTTTGTGTGGGAAATTCACATTGACATACTTATGTTATAAATGTTTGAGGAAACATATTCCGAATAATTTTAAATTTGTTCACGTATTTTAGAAATATTACACATATCATAACGTTGTTACTTTCCCTTGTTTATTGGATATAACTGGAATGATAGCCTCATTGTTTAGAAAAGGAAATCTAAGAACACACTAAAACTTGGCATATTTAAGATAAACTTCGATAACATAGGCAGAGCCACTGTTGCCAATAGGCGTCCATATCCTCGATAGGATTTCCTTTTAACCCATAGATGAGCCTGTATCCTTAATAAATAGTTTGAATTGTATTTTCCCAAGAAGACCACTATCTCGGTTTGGTAGCCAGATGATGATAATGCCACTCACTAGATCGTAACGTAAGTGAACAAGTCAGCTCGTGATGAGACCTCTTGTCCTTTGACGAAAAAAAAATGCCAAAGGCCATTGCCCTGGTGTGGTAGCCATAGTGGGAATGTCACTTATGTTATTATCTGATGATCATGGTAGGTTGGCTCGTGATGAGACCCCCTATCCTTTGTGGAAAAAAAAATTATTTTATTTTGATGAGTGTTTTTTTTTTTTTGTAAGGCTTTATCAAGGGAGGCTCATCTACTCCTTAAGAGTGAGGGATGGGGTAAGAAGTGTAATAATGCCAAGTAATATTGTGTTTAAGATTCCTTATTATGATATGAAAGAAATTTTCATTCAAGTATATGTGGATATATAGGGGAAAGAAACGAATTATGGTGGTTAATGAATTGTGAACAATGTTTAAGATGATTTGGAGAAATTAATCAAAAAATAGTTCGCTAAGGTATGTTAAATGATCCACAAAAAATGAAAAATCAGAACTAGTGCTAATGAAAATGAATTGGTGAAGTTCATACCCAGAGGAGTGACTGACGTAATAATGGTATGCGTTGTTAAAAAATAATCGTGACTTTTGAGAAAAAGGAACAACAATAAGAAAAACGTAGAAGGGACAACAATTGTTCCTTTCGAATGAACAACGCTATCGAAAAGGAAAAACAGTCACTCTAAAAGTAACAACAATGTAATATAAGGAATGACAATCATTACATTCAAATGAACAGAAATTGTACGGAAAGGGAACAACAATCGCACGAAGGGAACGCCAGTTGTTCCATTTCAACTGGATAGTAAAAAAAATTTAACCATCTAATTAAGTGATTGTAAACCTCCCGCAAACATTTATGTTTTAGTGAATCTAGGATTGATTAGTCATCAAATAAATTAATTCTATATTTATGGGTAGGTTTATTCAATAATCAAAGTACTGTATGGTTTGTTAGCGTCAATCATTTATTACAGTTCCTTGATTTTTGCTTTGGATCATGACGTATTCATATTTTGTGAAAACCGGGTTTATATTTGATGATTTTTATAAAGTGAGATAGGAGAAAGGAACAGAAAAGAGTGCTAATTATATTCATTACAGTCATATTTTCTAGTTCTTATTCTCTCAAGTGACTTTCCTAAAAAGTAAAAAGTAAAAACTTAATCAAATCTGTAAAGAAAGCTATATACAATATGTACAATGCTGATAAAAATCATCATTTATGACGTTGAAGCTATTGGGTTACCTTCCTAGCCAGCTAGAATCTAAACAATAGAGTCCTTACTTACTTCTTGGTAGAAGGATACTTTTGAAGGAGTCTGATGGTAGAGTCGTAGCCGATGTCCATTTACCAAAAAAGGAGAACCAGACCCGTCGATGGTAACTAAAGTGACAGTGCCATTATCATGAAATTCATTAATTTCATATGGTCCCAACCACCTTGTCTGTAATTTTCCAGGAAAATCCTAAAATCTGGAATCATAGAGAAGCACCCAGTCACCTTTATGGAATGATTTATTTTTGATATGTTTATCGTGCCAGCTATCTCTCTACTATTGAATAACAACTTTGTGTTGTAGGGAGAAGAGGCATGCTTCATCCAAATCATTGAGTTGTTGTAGGCGTTGTTTATGTGCCTCTGTAAGATCCAGTCTAATCTCCTGGGCCATCCTTAGAGTCTTGATATCAAACTCAATTGGATATATAGTTTCTTTACCATATACTAAATGATAAGGAGAGTATCCAGTGGTGTTATGCCACGTTGTACGATAATCCCATAAGGAATTTGGGATCTCGGTTGCCCAATTCTAATGGTTTGTTGAGACTGTTTTTTTCAAAATTTCCTCCAAGACTTTATTGGTACTTTCTACTTGGTCATTTTCCTGTGGGTGGTATGGGGAAGTAACTTTGTTTTTAATATGATAACTGTTCAGGGTGGTCGTGATTCTATGGGATATAAATTGCGACCCTTCGTTAGTGATTACTTCCTTGGGTAATCCATAGCGTACAAATAATTTGAAAAGAAATTTAATGACTGCTTCCTCTATTGCGTTTGAAAAGGCTTCCGCCTCTACCCATTTGGTCATGTATTACATTCCAACTAGTATATAGGCCTTCTGGTTTGATTTTGGGTTGAAGGGCCCAACAAATTCTAGTTTCCATGTCTCGAAAGGTTTTGCAACTACTTGTGCTTGCAGGGGAATTTCATCAACTTGGCCTGGTTGACCCATCCTTTGATAGTTGTCGCAGCTCTTGACATATTTATTTTCATCTTTGAATATTTAGGGCCAATAATAGCCCATCTGTAAAATCATATGCCTAGTCCCGTGATCTATAAAATGTCCGCTACAGGGATCATCATGACCTACCTTCAGTATGTCATAGATTTCATCATCTCTTGCACATCTTTGGATGTAGAGATAATCTCTTGTGTGGAAAATATATCCACCAATCCAGGTGAATCATGCACTACGTTGGATGATCAATTTCCTTTCCCTTGATGATAGGTGTGCTGGTAGTTTCCCATCTGCCAGATAATTTTCCACATCAGCGTACCAAGGTGGCTTAGTAGTGACAATGAACAAATGTTTGTATGGAAATTGGTCTTCAACTGTCAAAGAATCATCTATTTTTGGTACACGAGACAATAAGTCTACAACAAGATTCTCTCTTCTGGGTTAATCCTTGATGGTGATGTTGAATTCCTGCAATAGTATAACCATTGAGTAACCCGTACATTAGTGATATCTTTATTAGCTATATATTTAATAGCAGAATGATCAATATACATAATAACTGGATAGCCTGTTATATAGTGACGAAATTTATTAATAGCATGTATAACGACTAAAAATTCTTTTTATGTTACTATATAATTTAATTCAGCAGGAGTAAGATTTTTGCTAATAAAATAGATAGCATACGGTTTCTTGTCTTCTTCATGTCCAAGGAAAGCGCCTATGGCGATATTCGATGCATATGTGGAGATGTGGAATGGTATTTTCTAGTTTGGTCCTCTCAACACCGGTGTTATCGAAATCATCTTTTTAAGTCTTGCGAATGCCACATCACACTTATCAAACCACTTAAATTCTGCATTACCAGTTAAATCATGTAAAGGTACAACGGTTCTTGCAAAAGTTTCCATGAATCTGTGATAGTATCCTGAAGCACCAAGGAAACTACGTACCTTAGTTTGTGTACGTGGTGTAGGAAGATTAAGGATTACCTCTATTTTTTCTGGGTCTACCTGATTCCACTGGCAGAAATATAATTCCCTAGTACCACACCTTCAATCATCATCATATGAAATTTTTCATGACTTAAACATAACTTGGTAGCAATGCCTCGTTCCAGTACCTTCTCTAGATTGCTTAGAGCTTGATCAAAGTCATCAGCATAGGGGTGATATCGTCCATGTAAACTTCAATCCCTTCATTAATAAGATCAAAAAATATGCTCATAATGGCCCTCTGGAATGTGGCTGGAGAATTACATAATCCAAAGGGAAATACTTTGTATGCAAAGGTACCCCAGGGACATGTGAATTTAGTTTTATATTGATCTTCCGGGGCAATCTGGATTTGATTAGAGCCACTAAAACCATCTAGGAAGGAGAAAAACTTCTTCCCTGCTAAAGTATCAAGGACCCGATCGATGAAGGGTAGGGAAAAGTGGTCCTTCTCGATAGCTTTGTTGAGTTCTCTGTAGTCTACACATATTCACCATTTCCCATTCTTCTTGGGAAATTTCACTAGTGGGGAAACCCACTGATTGTCTGCAATAGGATATATAAAATCTACATCCAATAGTTTCTGTAATTCTTCTTTAACAACATCCCTGAGGTGAGGATTCAATATTATTTGGGGTTGTCGGATGGGTAGGGAATCTTTCTCAATATAAATATGATGTGTGCAGAGTTGCGGATCAATGCCCTTCATGTCAGGATACTCCCAAGCAAAATCCTGTTGATATTTAGAAAGGATCTGAATCAATTTTTATTGTTGTTGCTCATTTAAATTAGCATTAATATTCATAAACCTCCCTGGTGAAATCTCAAATGATTTGTTGTTATGGACAATGGTAGTGGGGACTTGATGTTCCATCAATTCCTCCAGCGGATCTCCTTGTGCTTCCCTATCTAGAACAACTTTTAACATTTGGCATGTTGGATTACTTATAACGGTTGGGATGTTAATGAAGCTACTGATCAAATCATCCTCTAATTGGTTCTTGAGTGTGAGAGACTCTTCCAGTGTGAGAGGGATATCTAGGTGGTGGCAACTGTGGATGTATGATGGACGAGCTTGTTTTAGCTGGAGGATATAGGATGAGGTTCTTTGTAGCACCTCATCTAGAAATTGTCATGTTTCCCATGCGACATCCTATGTATGCATCTATTGTTGCAAGCCATCGTCTTCCCAGTATGAATGGATTCCCATAAAGTCCACTTCTTGGGTTGATAATGAGTAATTCAATTGGATATTCCCAGGAGTCGACTGAAATTGCTATATCCTATAATGTACTGACTGGTTTAACCACTGATCGATAAGCCAATTGTAACATAATTGGGGTAGGTCCTAAAGAGTTGAAACCCAGGGTGTTGCAAGTCTCAATGGTCAGGATATTAATGGTTTCCCCCAAATCCACTAGTGTATTTGGAAAAGAACAACCCTGTATATGAACTGTTACTATGGGATTCCCTGGGTATGCATATTTGACCAGTTCCTGTCTACCTAAAATGAGATCATACAAGGCTCCTACCACATGAACAATTGATGATGAATTTTTAACCTTCCTAGCAGGCTTCTTCCCACATAATTCCTTAATTGTCTTTGCACAAATTGGGATGTCTTGTAGAGCCTGCAGGAGTGGAATATTAACATATAGATTCTTGAGTTCCCCTACGATGCCAAATTTAGGATACACAACTGTTTTTTCTATTGTCATCCTTTCAGGGAATGGGGGAGGAGGAGTTACATCCTCATCAGGATTCTATTGTTTGACTATGTTTCCTCCCTGCTCTGCTTCTTCCGTTATGACCACAATCGAAGGTGTTATTATTGATTGTACATTATTTTCATTCTCCTACTCTTGGTGAATGTTACTCTCTTCAGGAGAAATTATGCGCCCTGACCTCAACCGAAGTTTGTTGCACCCTACAGAGTTGATTTACCCATCCACATTATCAATAATCTGCACAAGTTGGGATGGTCTATTATTTGGATTTGGGTGGGGTTGAGATGGTAATTGAGGGCGCAATTGTGGTTGAGGATTCTGGGGTAGTTGGAGTGGATCTTGCAATGTGGATTGAGTTTGAGGGGTCATCCCCATGGGTTGATTGGTAATTCCCATGGGGTGCTACCAATTTTGGTTCCAATTGGGGTTTTGGGCAGCTGTGTTGGACCATTGTGAAGGATAGGGGTTATTACTTGGATTTTTCCAGGATGGGGTGAGGTATTGTGAGTTTGTCTAGGTAGGATTTGTAGCAGATTGAATTGGCTAGCTGGGATTTGTAGAAGATTTGTTTGGCCAGGGGGCATTAGGATATTGCTGGGACTTCCAGGTGGGGTTAGAAAATGGCTAGCCTTACCATGTGTTTCCAGAAAAGAAAGAAGAGGGATCCTGTTGTGTACCTGGGGGATGGGCTTTCCATTGGCGACACTGAGAAATCAAGTATAATAGTTATGTTTCCTCTTTTGCTTCTCTAAAGACAACTTTCAATACTGGGAGTGATGGACATTTCTCTGTTGCATGATATTTGGCACAAATGGCACAAACCCGAACCACATCCAAAGGGCATTCCTGCGGACCATGTTTTTTTCTGCATCAGTTGAAAAATATGTCCAAGGTATGTTCTTCTTCCGCCTGTTTCTATTTATCCTACAAGACATCCAATTATGTAGTCAGAGTACTCAGAATGTCAGTTTTGAAATTCTCTAACAGATTACCAACTTCAACTCGTGTAACAGCCTCATTGGTAATATTGTTATTTTTGGTGAGGGGAGCCCGCATCCCTAATCTGGTCTATGTACTTCCACGTAAGCACCTGATGCACAATTGGACAATGTTATCATAAGTTTCTTGATAAATATCACCCTTCCCCATTAAATTCAATGTTTCTACCCATTCATCCTTCATTCCTTTTATCAAAGTGACTTTGAGTACCTCGCCTGGTAATGTACCATAAGGAGATATTTTCAAATTGTATTGAAACCTTTCAACATATTCTTCTAATTTTTCATTTTCCTTTGCAATCATTTGAAATATTTCATCTTTTAGATCCTTGGTTCTACAATAATCCTGATATTTTGTCAAGAAGGCTTGTTTCATTTCATCCCATGAATTTATAGTTCCTCCTCCTAATGTCATAAACTAGTGCAAAGATGCTCCTTTCAAAGTGGAAGGGAACAACTTTAGTTTTTGGGGTTTAGAGGTGTAGTCATAACCTCTACACAGGACATCAAATTCGAATAAGAATGCATCAGGGTCCTCTGAAATTAATCCATGAAAGGTTGGTAGATTTTGTAAGGGGATTGCTTTCATGGGGGAATTAGCAACTGGATCAACTATCAGATATTCCAAAGTGGATGTCTAGGCTCGTGGTTGGTTTGGTTGCGCCATTTGGTCGAAACTATGCCAAGAATCTTCAGGAATTTATTGGCCTGGGTGCTCTATTCAGGGTGATTGATTACTTGATCCCCTAGGGGATTTAATTACACTACCTCTATCTGGGATTTCAGGTATACCTTATCCTATCAAAGGATATCCAGGATCAAGTGGTGGTCATGGGTTTTCCTTAGAAACCTTGCCGATCTCCCCTTCTCCTTCCTCTAGGTTACACGAATTTCCCTTGTCTAAAGGGCTGAGAGGTGGAAGATCTGTATTTTGAAAACTTTTTTCAGTCCCTTCAGTCCTATTGTGAACCTCGGCATGGGATGCAGTTGGTGAATTTTTTGCCTAGGGAATTTGGTTAGAACCTCTCTTGGGTCCAACCAAAGCTTGAGATTCATCTTTTCAGATGATTTCGTCTATGAAAGTGCTTCTTCCATGGGCCATCGGGCCCTGGGATTTTGTAGTTTTTGGAGGGGGTTTTGGTTTTTCAGGTTATTTCTTCTTAGTCATACACACTTCACACAAAATTCTAAGTACCTATGTGACCTATATGCATCAGCTAAAGGTAGGTGCTGGCATAAGCATTTTACTTATTTCCTACGTAGGTTATTACCTTCCGTTTTCAATACCTCACCTTTCAGAGACACAATCTATGTTATTTTTCACACTCTCCTTGACAACAGTGCCAAAATGTTGGTCTCTAAAGATGTCCTAAAACAAACTCAGTTTAGCATTAATCTATCAACCTGAGGATTTGTCTTTTGTTTCAAGAATATCAACAAAGTCTATGCAAATAGCTGTAGAGGCTAAAATCGTGTAGTTAAAGAAATTCCGAGTTTATCGACAATCAAGTTCCTCACATGTTCACTAAAGGTTCTGAAACTAAGATCTTACTTAACAAAATTGAAATCTGATTAATAACGTGTTGTGAATTAAAGAAATTAACTAATCTGTTGAATTCATCTACTAAGAAGAAATAATCTAATCTAGGAAAATACTTGCAGAACTAATCTATCAACTATTAATCAACTTCTTAGAAAAGAAACGAAGAATTACTATATCTTTGAAAAGGAACAACAAATGTAATCTAACCAAAAGGAACAACAAATATAATGTAATCGAAAGGAACAACAAATGTAATCTAATCAAAAGGAACAACAAATGCTAATTTAAGCAAAAGGAAAAGCAAATGCTAATTTAAGTGAAAGGGACAACAAATGATAATTTAAGTGAAAGGAACATCGCATATGAAAATAAGAGGAACTGTCAAGTAGTAAACTACAACAATGGAAATTGGAACAACAATCAATAACATTCAGATGAAAGACCTATATTTTGTAAGCAAACAATATAAAAGCATCAACACACTCATGCATTCATCTTAACTATTGCAAAAGATATTTAAATCACAGAACGGAAATCAAAATGATACAATTACAGATTGAGACAGTAACTCCTTTAGACTGGGCCCTCGGTCCTCAGAAGCACTGCTACTAGAAAATCAGTATGCAAGAATGGTGAAAATGCCAAAATCTTATATTAATTCCATGATTGATACAACATTTACAAAAGACTACTTTCGCAGAGAAATTCCGAATTCTAAATGCTTGGATAAAATTCTTAGATGATCCTTTCCATGAATCTTTACCCTCTATATATTACAATGATATGGTTAAATTAAGCTATCCTGAGGATCGAGAGATCCTCGGGATCGCTTTTACTATTTATGAAGTTACAAAATAGAGAATCAATCTTTCTCAAAACTGCTTTGCGCCTAATGTCTTCAACCTCCAATAGCCTACACATCTTCAAAATCTCCTTAGCTATCTTGGGTTTGACAATATTTATCCATTCGTGCCACAAAATCAAACAATTCGAACCAAATATTAGATTTTACCTAATATTAATCTACAATATTTTTAGAAGACATTTTAATCATTTTGTATCCTAATTATCCCTAATTAACAGAAAATTCAAGTAAGATTATAACACAAACCATGAGAATAAGGAGGATATTTGTACATTTTTCACAACTCAACAGTCATTGTCCTTCAATTGGAGCGAGTTGTTGACCAAAAATTGGTCATCTATATTTTCCCACTCTTGCAATAATAAAAAATTGATATTAAAGAAGAAATTTTTTGAACGATAATAAGTTCATTGTGTATCCCTTAGTCTCAACTTCTCCACTCATTTTTTGGATTGAAAATCCGAGTTCATATGCTCAAGATATCTAGGTTTACATTCAAATTCCCAAAAGGGCGCTTCTTCAATATGCAGAAAAATTAATTTTAATATTTGAAACCATATCCAACGTATTGAAGACTTGATAAATTCTTGGTACTTATTCATATTGGAATCTTTTCATGTTCTTGGTCCTTTCATTCTTTAAATTTTCCATACTTAGGAATTTCTTGAATTTTCCACTCTCCTTTCACTCCCTCTTACCTTTTATACTGTAAGTTTTCCCCTCACTCATAACACTTATGCAGGTTCATTTACTTTTTTGGTTCTACTCCCCTTATCCCTCCACACGCTCCATACTCCACACCTGACAAGACACCTTCCCCCTTATCCCTTCCC
The DNA here is from genome assembly GCA_009831015.1 of Picea engelmannii. Taxonomy (NCBI): domain Eukaryota; kingdom Viridiplantae; phylum Streptophyta; class Pinopsida; order Pinales; family Pinaceae; genus Picea; species Picea engelmannii. The sequence goes on from ML821469.1 coordinate 174,905, forward strand.
ATACTTCACTAGTCTCCTTACTTAGTTTTTTTTGGGACCTCAATTAACACTCACGTCACTCTCCCCATACCATGGCGGGTTGGAAGAACCTCCACATTCCCTTACCCCCTTACCTCCCTCACCCGCCACCCTGACACTATGAAACCTACAAATTACCTTCCTCCTATTTCATGCTATGTCCCCCCCGCCACCTCTGACACCTACAAATTACCCTCCCCCTCACTTAACATCTCGTTCCACCCTTTTCCACACCTAAACTATATATTAAATTCATTACATGAATTATTAATTAACCAACCAAAACATTCCATATGACAACCACTCAATTCATGACATGTGGAAAATACTCATTCACTCTCCCCATACCATGGTGGATTGGTGGACCTGCCACATTCCCTTACCCCCTCACCTCGCTCACCCACCAACCCGACACTCCAACACCTAC
>ML821469.1:175425-200425 GCA_009831015.1 Picea engelmannii
AGACACCTACAAATTACCCTCCCCCTCACTTAACCTCTCATTCAATCCTTTTCCACACCTAATATATATATTAAATTCATTACATGAATTATTAATTAACCAATAAAAAAAATTCCATATGCCAACCACTCACTTCATTACATGTGGAAAATACTCATTCGGTGACATAACAATCTTATCAAAGTATGGAATCATGTCACATAGAAACCTAAGAGGCATTAAAAATGACACTTAACTGCTAGACACACATGGAAACTCACCATTGGAGACACATGTCACATTATGATTCATTTTTTGTCTCTATGTTTGGGCGGTTTTTCAACACATGGTTTTCGCCAATGGTTTTGTATTTCTGGTTAAGGAATTAGGTTTGTTTACTAATCCAGGTTATTAGATTAGGGTTTTGTATGCTACGAGATCATATATGTATATTGTATTGTAAACAATGTATGATGTGAATGAATATAGAATATGTTGGTTTTCTTGGTCTGGGTTTCCAGTGGAAAAATCTTTGTGTAATGTGTGTATTTTCCATTGTATCTTTTCTATTCTTTTATTGAAAATTTGTTTGTAGTAAATAATTGTACAAGGTTAAATATATAGGATGGAGCATCCAACTTCCTATCTTGGGAAGAAAGAGTGACTTTGACGTTGAAGGAGTATGACCTTTGGGATTTAGTGGATAAGGTAATTACTCCACCTATATATACGACAACTTTGGATGCTCACAACAAGAAGGAGATCAAAGCAGAGAGGGTCCTACAAGATTCAGTGAAGGATCATCTAATCCATCACCTAAACGAGAATAAGATGACCAAAGAGATGTTTGATCCCTTGGTAAGTTTACTCCAGAGGAAGAACATGATTAGGAATATGGTCTTAAGGAATAAAATCAGATTTGTGTATATGTCTACATATGAAAATGTTACCAGCTACCTCATGAGGATCATTCAGGCGCGTGATCATCTTGTAGACATAGTGGAGAAAACGAAGGATGCAGAGCTCGTGAATAAGGAATTGAGTGGTATTCCCAAGTCATGGGAACCATTTGTCAAGGTAGTTTGCTCTTAGGAAAATATCCCAGATTAGCAGAGACTTTGGGATGATTGTATCCAGGAAGAGACTTGGGAGGAGTCTAAGAGTAGAAAGTAGGGAGGTAATCAAGAGAACTTGAATCTTGTTAGTAAGACAAAGAATAAAAAAGGGAAGTGTTCTAGCAAGAAGGGTAATAGTGATGGAGGATCATCATATCCAGGGAAGAAGAAGGAATTGAGTAAAATCAAGTGTTTCTCATGTCATAAGAATGGAAATTATGCATCTCAGTGTCGGGAGAAGAAGAAAAAGGGTAATGGAAAGAAGAAAACAATAGCATCAACAAAGATGAAACTTGATGAGTTTGTAGTGAAGTTTTAGAAGGATTACTCAATGATTTCTTGTCTTTCTACCACCACAACTGCGAGGAATGGTTGGTTGATCCGGAATATATTTGCAGAATGAAATGAATACAGATTATTATCAAAATATTCTTAACACAGAATAACAAATATACAATAAAACGAGTTTCTATTCAATAATGAAATAAGATGAAATTGTAAAATGCAGCAGAAACAAGCTTGCTAGAATGGTGGCGGCTTATCTCTAAGAAGAGATGTGACGACTGCGCTCATTCAAAAGAGGAATATTACAATGAGGCTTTGAAGGCATTTTTACAGTAAACAAGAATGTAAAAAAACCTAGACATCCAAAAAAACTAGCCCTAGGAGATGAAGCGCCAAAAGTCATGTGGGCCCTGTTTGGGTAAGTTAGTACATCAACTTTTGAGGGTCATAACTTTTGCATACGATCTTCGTTTTAGGCACATGATAGCCCATTGGAAAGGTCTATCCGAGGAATACACATATTTTTTCTATCTATCAAACGTCATTTTGACTCTGGCAAGTCCTCAAAAACACAGTTTAGGGCCTCAAAATGGCCCCGCAAGTTAGGGAACTAAAAACTAGGGAAAAAACTTCCAAACTGGAAAACTGCCAAAATGAGCCAGTTGGAATAGGTGGGAGGCCACCGACATCCATATGGATCAATACTCCCCCATTAGGAATAAATGGTTTCCATTTTGTTGAGTTCCCCCATCAGATGAGGAAATGTCTGCTGAATTTGGCCCCAGGTGAGACACTTTCCTCGGTGCAGGAGTTGCCCTGCTTTGACAACTCGATAAAGCTAGATCCTTTGATGATGAGTTCCCTTGATATGTTTGTCCACAATATGATCATTGGATGCCTATTGTATATATTCGGGGTTGAGATCTATTGGTGCTAGCTTTTTTTCTATCTTTGAGGTGTCTAGATCCTTTGATGATGAGTTCCCTTGATATGTTTGTCCACAATATGATCATTGGATGCCTATTGTATATATTCGGGGTTGAGATCTATTGGTGCTAGCTTTTTTTCTATCTTTGAGGTGTCTAATAATGTTGGGAAATACGGTTGAAGTATATCCACGTTGAACATTGGGTGAAAGCCAAGGAAAGGAGGAATGTTGAGCTCGAAAGAATTATCACCCATAGACTTGGTGATGGTGTACGATCCATAAAGGAGTGGGTGAAGCTTCTGATGGGGTCCTATAAGGTGTTCTTTATTCAAGTGAAACCAAACTTTGTCACCCACCTGAAACTTATTTGGCACCCGGTGTTGATCATGGCATTGCTTATACTTTTCATTGGAATTTTGTAGGATATCTTGAACCTCTTGGAGGATGTACTGGATCCGCTCAATGAACTGCGTGGCTTTTTCAACTTTAGTTGGAGTAGGAGATGAGTCAACCAAGGTGAATGGAAGGGGTAGTGCAACATCTATGGGACCCAATGGTTGGAATCCCAGCCCCACCTGAAAGGGGTTGTGGTCGGTTGAGCTATGCAAGGATCGATTGTATCTATGCTAAAAATAGGGGAGACTCTCATTCCATGTGAGAGGGTTCTTGGAATTAGACATGCACAGGATATGAACATTCATTCGATTTATGACCTTGGTTTGGCCATCTGTCTAGGGGTGAAAGGTCGTGGATTTGGTGAGCTTGGTGTCCAACAGTGACTAGAGACTTGAACAGAATGTGCTGAGGAATTGACTGTCCCGATATGAGACAATGGTTTGTGGGATTCCAAAATGTACCCAGACTCATTCAAAGAAGAGATTGGAAATGGCCTCTGTTGTGATGCTCTTCTTGTAGGCAGCCATAAACGCCATCTTAGAAAAGATACCCACAACGACATAAAAATAGTCATTGCCCCGCTTGGTGGACGGGAGGTACGACATGTAGTCCATTGAGATGGATTCCCATTGCCTGTCAGGAGTAGGAAGAGGGGTGTACATGCCTTGTTTATTAATGGTCAGTCTGGAAATCATGCATGCAGTGCATGACCTAATATACTTGTTGATCTCATGTCAACGTTTCATATAGTAGAAATGTTTCTACAACATTGCCACTGTCTTTTCGATGTTGAAGTATCCTGCCACCCGACTGTAGTGGGATTCTCAGATCTTCTTCACTCACTCGCTTGATGGAATAAAAATATGGCCCAGACGGTGCAACAAGCCATCCTAAAGATGGAAATTAGCGACAACTGCATTTGCGCCCAACATTTGGTAGGTGGTGACGAAGTTTGGGTATGTCTCATAGAGTTTGGTCCATCCAAAGGTCTCATGGCCACAAGATTCTACCACCATGGTGAGTGTCACGACTGGCAGTCCACTGAGGCAATCATCGACGCAGTTGGTGCTTCCCTTTTTATACTTGATGTTGAGGTGGAATTTTTGCAAGTACGTGGACCATTTCTGATGGCCGTCATTCTGCAATTTTCCTTGTGTCTACATGAACTAAAGTGGCTTATGATCACTGTGTATGACTATCTCCTTCCCAATAATTTAATGTCTCAACTGACGGTAGGCTTACACAATGGAGTACATTTATTTGTCGTAAGTAGGGTACTTACAGACAACATCTGATAGTGTCTCACTATGATAGGTCATGGGGTGGCCATGCTGAGTGAGAATGATGCCCACAACATAGTATAAAGCATTTGTCTCGATCTTAAAGGGTTGTTGTAGATCCAGTAGTGAAATTATTGGGGCTGAGCACAAGTGCTGCTTCAAATCATCGAACGCTTGTTGTTGGGGCCGACCCCACACAAATTTTTCCTTACCACTACCCCTAGTTACTTGGCTGATGGCCCATGCAATATGGAAGAATCCCAACATGAACCTGGTGTAGAAATTTGAAAGGCCCAAGAAGCTTCGAAGATCAGTGAGTGTAGTTGGGGTTGGACAGTCACATATGACTTGGATTTTGGATGGATCCACATGTACTCCATGCTGATCAATGATGTATCCTAGGTAATGAACCCTGCCCATGCCAAAGGAGAATTTTTCCAAGTTGGCATAGAGCTGGTGTTGTCACAGGGTGTGCAGAACCTGTTGAATATGCTACAAGTGCTCTTCCCAAGTCTTGTTGTAAACGAGCATGTCATATAGATATACCACTACAAAATTATTGGTGAATGGCCGCAGGATATTTTCCATCATCCTCATGAAAGTGGCTAGATCATTTTTCAAACCAAACCATGCGACCAACCATTCAAAAAGACCTTCCTTTGACTTGAAGGCGGTCTTCCATACATCTGTATGTTCTATCAGGACTCAGTGGTAGCCAGACTTCAGATCAATATTACTAAAGTATTTGTCCCCCATGAGCTGATCAAGGAGGTCGTTGATTCAGGGAATCAGGTATCGGTTTCTGACTGTGAATTTATTCAGGGCCCGGTAATCAATGCAGATTCACCAAGTTCCATATTTCTTCTATGCCGACACGACTGGGCTCCCACAAGGTGATGAGATGGGATAGATGTGCCCCTTGTGGAGTAGTTCTTGGAGGTGTCACTTGATATCCTCATTCTATAATAGAGAACGATGGTAGAATGGCCCATTGGGAAATGGTGAGACGTGGGCCAGATCGATGGGGTGTTTGACCTGATAGTATAGAGGTACCCCAGTGGGTGAGCAAAATATATATGAGTATTCTTCCATGACCTTATCCACTTGATTATGTTGTGTGGAGAGGTTGGCTGCAGAGACCCTGGATGTGGTTGTGATCTTTCCCTCATTCTGAGAGTATCACAAAGAAGAAAAGCTTCCCTATCTGAGAGATGAAATTTCTGCATTGCTTGGTAGAGATCAAGGAAATAGCACTAGGTGGGATTGCCTCAAGTATCCTATACAATTTATTTTTAAAAATAATAATAACATTGCGAGGCCTAGACTCATATACAACATGATGTTTCCTTAAATACAGTTGGCCCCCAAAAAATTACAAACTTTGAGAGGGGAAAAATCACACAATACCTCATCTTTGAAGGGCTTGATGTCATATGACAGGTGACATTGTTGGCTGACGTGGATGTATCTTCCTTGGCGGAGCCATCCGATGGTGTAGGGTTGTGGGTGTGGTGTTGTCAACAGGGTGAATCAATTGACAACCTATCCTGAGATGATTTTCTTCTGGCTATCGCTATCAACAATGAAGTGCAGTGGGGTACCCTTCACCCACATTTGTGAATGAAAAAGGCACTCTCCTTCCTCTGGCTCGTCTGGTTCACTGGGATGGAGCTTGTTGGTAGAAACAATAGAATTGGGTTCTACGTCAATGATCTGTGTCCCCCTTTCTGGTTCTGGCTCATATTCATAACCTACATCTGATTAAGAGGATTTCACCTTAGCCAGGGGCTCTTATGGAAGTCGCACCACTTCCCAGTATCTTTATTTGTATTTCTAGTGTTCTTCTTTTCTTACGGCCTGGACTAGTTTGCCTGAGGTTTTCCATATTTTCTTTGTCCTTTGTTCTGTGGGTTGGGGCCACCCTTTCCTAGATTTTGCTGTGAGGGGTTCCCAGGCCCAAATTTCTGCGTCTTTTGTTTGAGCTTCTGCTCGATTTTGACAGAATATCTATAGGTCGTGCCCAAGGATGAGATGTCTAGAAAATCCATTTCGGCCTGGATGTATCTATGCAGATAGCCATGATACTTGAGGACCATATTTTGCTTAGAATCATTGATACCCATATTGGTGCGCAAGGTATGGAAGCTATTTCTGAACTCGGGAACCGCTTGGTTTCTTTCCTCCCAAAACGTGGTCCATTTTGTGTATAGGTCGTCATAACTTCCAACATGTTAGTATTGTTCCTTAATAGAATCCCTGAAGGACTCCCATGTGACTACGACTGTAAATAATGAGGGTTCCTCTTTTTCCTTTTTCTCACAGAAAGTTTCGCACCAATATTTGACATGGGGGATGACTTTGAGGAGCGCAAAAGTAATATTTTCTCTATTCGAGAAGTTATGGATAGATAAATACCCTTCTAGCAGATTCAACCATTTGTCTATCTCATCTGTGTTTATCTAACCTTCAAACATAGGAATATCGAAGTTGATTTGTACCTTGAAGGGGGAAGCGCCTTAGTTTGAGGAATATGTGTCACCTGTTGGTAGCCGCCGAAGAATTTGCGCAAAACTATCCATCATCTCGTTCCTTTGTTTCATGAGAGACTCCTTGAGAAAATTTTTGAAGGGATCTCCTGTCCCATCATCTTTATTTTCTTCTGCCATGAGAGGTTGTTTGGGCATGCGAGATATTTTTTCCTCAAGAGAAATAAGCTCGAGACCCAATTCTTTGTACCCTGACCTCGTTGAGGACATTCATTAAGAACAATAAGGAGAAGACCGCTATGATACCACTGATCTAGTATATATTTGTAGAATGAAATGAATACAAATTATTATAAAAAAAACTTAACACAAAATAACATATATACGATAAACTTGGTTTCCATTCAATAAGGAAATAAGCTGAAATTGTAAAATGCAGCGGAAACAAGCTTGCTAGAATGGTGGCATCTTATCTCTGAGAAGAGATGTGACGACTATGCTCATTCGCAAGAAGAAGATTACAATAAGGCTCTGAACGAATTTTTACAATAAACAAGAATGTGAAAAACCCTAGAAATCCAAAAAACCTAACCCTAGGAGATGAACCGCCAAAAGTCACGTGGGCCCCGCTTGGGTAAGTTAGTACATCAACTTCCCGAGGTCATAACTTTTGCATACGATCTCCATTTTAGGTGCACGGTATCCCATTGGAAAGGTCTATCCGAGGAATACACATTTTTGTGTGACTATGGAGAGCCCTAAAAACCGTTGTTTAGGGCCTCAAAACGGCCCCGCAAGTTAAGGACCCGAAAACTAGGGAAAAAACTACCAAACAGAAAAAATGCCAAAATGAGCCAGTTGGAATAGGTGGAGGTCACCGATGTCCATCTGGATCATTGTTTCTTGGACACTGGTGCATCTCGTCATATGACAGAATCTCATGAGATATTTAGTAGTTTTATGGAGAGTGACGCAGATCTTCATGTGCAACTTAGTGATGATTCCAAGTATGCAGGGAAGGGAGAGGGAACAATTACATTCCATCTTGAGTCAGGAGGATTGTTAGATTCCCATGATGTGATTTATGTAATGGGGTTCAATAAGAATTTGATTTCAGTATCAGTTATGGAGGATAGGGGTTTTTTCATTACTCTTTAGAGAGAAGAGGTACTCATACGTCCAAACAAAGCTAGCCTGAACAACGCAATAGTCATTGGGGTTAGAGAAGGAACTTTATGAAGGATACAAGGAAATCATGTTCAATATTTGGTACATGATAGTGATATCCTATGTGAGTTGTGGAAAAATATGTTGGGACACCTACACTATAGGGAATTGTTAATTTTGAGGTGGATTGTTACAAGTCTTACAGAGTTTAGGATTAAGCAGCATGGAGTGGGCAGAGGGTGTGCACTTGGCAAGAATGCTTAGGATGTTTTTCCTAGTAGTGAGAGTAGGTCCAAGGGGATGTTGGATCTTATAAAATTAGATGTGAGTGGGTCTATGTCAATAGTATCATTACGTGGATTGTCATACTATGTGATGTTTATTGATGATTTTTCCAGGAAAACCTAGATCTTCTTTATGAAGACCAATGATGAGGTCTTCAATCGGTTTAGAGAGCTTAGGGATCAGATGGAGAACCAAATAGGGAATAATATCAAGGTCTTGAGGTTAGATAATGGGGTAGAGTACACCTCCAATGACTTCAAGTTCTTCTGTAAGGAGGCAGAGATCAAGAGGAAGTTGATAGTCTATAACAATCCTCAACATAATGGGGTTGTGGAGAGAAATAATTGATCCATCATCGGTTTTGTAAGGGATATGATACATGACTAGGAGTTGTCTATGTTTTTGTGGGAAGAGGCATGTAACATGGTGTCATATGTGAAAAACATGAGTCCTCACAGGATATTGGGGGACGAGACTCTGGAGGAGACATTCTCAGGAGTGAAGCAATAGATAGGACATTTCAGGATCTATGGTTGTCCAGTTTACATCCATGTTCTTTTGGAGAGGAGGACGAAGCTAAAGACTTCAATATAGAAAGGTATATTTGTGGTGTACAACGAGATCTCAAATTCTTATAGAATCTTCATTCCAGTGCAACGAAAAATAGTTGTGAGAAGAGATGTTAAATTCAAGGAGAACTTTGCATGCAAGAGTACTCAAGAGTCATCAGCAGTGACATAGGATGAGGAGCAACACGATTCGAAGGATGATCAGTAATAAACAGTTAAAAATTTAGGTGGGGAGGAGGATTTATCCCTTTCCATTCTTGTCAGGACACCCAGGGGTTATTGCAGACATTTAGGGATGTTTTTGAGGTTATGAGGAGTGAAGTTAGAGAGCGTAGGACTCCGAAGAAGTTTCTGAACTATATGGCGCTTATGAGTAGAATTATTGATGCTTAGCCTTCCAGTTTTGAGGAAGAAACATATCAATAGGTATGGAGAGGTGCCATGGTAGAGTAGTAAACCTCTATTATGAGGAATGATGTTTGGAACATAGTGATGAGACTAGAGGGGAATTCAGTTGTCATTTCTAGGTGGCTCTATAAGATAAAGCATTTGTATATGGTAGCATCGATAATTTCAAAGCAAGGTTTGTGGAGAGAGGTTTCTCTGTAATGTCCCTTTCCAAATAGGATCTCAAGAGAGGAGGCTTAATGGTATAAACCGTCGTGTTAGACTATAGCCAGAACAAGAAAAGGGGTGAACAGGGTTACTAGAGGTCACTCCAGTCAAAGGTGTTATGTTTGGAAAGTGACATTGAGATAAAAGTGGTTAAAAGTGCTTTTAAGCCAATATGAGCTAAAAATAGAACAGATGAGCAAAAATTAGAAGTCAACAATGAATTAGGGTTTCAACAGTGAATCAGGGTTTAGAAAATCTATAAGAGAAGGGTCAGCGACCTAATTCATGAACATGCATATTTTGACTTGTCATTGAGGAGAGAGGCGTGTCTCAGTAGAGATAGTTCAATGGATTCCAGGAGGAAGACACCGGTTGGATGATTTTGGTGTTGAGAGACACACCCTAGTCACTGGGAAGATCACACAGGTCTTCCATCATTCTTCAACAACAATTACACAGGGTCCAGCAACAAGGGCGCACTTATACAAGGTGAGGGTGCAACTTCTAAGGAGGTTCAGTGGGTCGACTTGTCCCACCCAGGGAGAGTTCATAGATTCCCCTCCGACCCAGTTGAGAGAAAGTCAAGGCGCATATTTCTCCTGGTTCCTCATCATATTCCGATGGAGGATTTTGTAGAATTGGGAGTGTGACACTTTTGGCAGAAACATTCGGGGTTCCCGAGCGGTCATCAGATAAGATCCAAGGAAACCCTTCCAACCCATTTCCCAAAAGGCCAAGGCAGTCATTTTGAGACACATCTCAGCCAATTCTGATGTTGGAATCACTAGGGTGCATTTTTCCAGTCCGAGAGGGGCGCATTCCCCTAAGGGGATCCATCTGAGATCCAGACACACTAGCAGAGGGGTCAGTCAGTCACCAGAACTGAGATCTAGAGTAGGGCATGCCATTTGGGATAGTTTCCAGGCACTGCAAAGAGGTTTAGCCACTAGGGTGAACTTTCTGAACTTTCAGCAGTTATCGTGCGATTTTCCACAATTCCAGCTCATCCATTGATCCCGCAGTGCTCATATATTATCAGGTATTATCATTTAGTTCGTTTATTGTATTCCGGATAAGATCATTTTTTATTTTGATGTAGCCGAGTGATTGATTTTTTTCAGCCGCATTCGACATTTGTACTCCGTAGAGATATCATAATATAAACCTTGTAGTATTTTGTCACATTTGTTATTTGTATGAACATTTATATGTTGTAAAGCATTATTCCTATACACACATTAGCAACATTTCCTAGAGTAGCCAAGTCAGGAACATTACAGTGGTAAAAGAGCTTTAGTCTTGCGATCTTGTGACTAAATACGATGAGTCAACTAGAAGACCCAGAGGGCCATAAGCACATAGGTGACGAATATGTCACTTACAACATGCGCAAGGAAAGAAGGCCTAGGCATGAATTTCCTCCTTTCCCTCCCAGCTCAGAGGAAGAGGAAGATGCACACAAGGAATAAGAGAGAAGGGCAGAGCGTGAGGTTGAGCGTGAGGTAGAGAGGATGTTAGGAGACACATATGAGCAACCAAAGGGTAGTGGTAAGCCCCCCATGGAGCCAGAGGAAACCTTCATGCAGGTTATCAATGATATGGTAGCTAGTCAGTGGGCCATGACTCAGTCCTTGGCACAGGTGGCTGATAGATTGGCTATAGTGGGCACCCCAGTCACACAATGCCCACATGCAAAACATGGTAACTTGGGGGTAGGCAGTAGACCCCAATCTCCTACTCACACATACACCTCTTCGAGTAGGATTCCCAGACCATTGTTTCCTAGTTTCGAGAGGGAACTCCCAGTAGCAACACAACTGTCGATAGCACAGAGGGCACCCACTTATGCAAAGGATATTGCATAGTATAGGAGGGAGTATGTAGCGTTGGGCTGTGACTTCCATCAGGATATGACCCTAGTCGAGTATTGTGGACTCAGATTCAGGAATCACCCCAGAGAGACACAGAGAGGAGGATCGCAGCAACAATAGGGGCATAACATTTATTTCATCTGGAAAGTTGGTAAACTCACTATACCTTCTTTCTACGGATCTTCCAAATGCACCGCAAGAGATTGGGTACAGAAGCTAGACACATACTACAATCTCAACCATATGATCGAGACAGAGGCCATCAATTTCGCTACGTTACACTTGGAGGGTGAGGCACACGGGTGGTGGCATCATGGATTGGTGACATTGGGTCACAATCGCATCACCTCCTATAGGGAGGTCACAGAGAGAATCATGGACAGGTTTGACAGGAGGGATCCCAAGATCCACTTCAGGGATCTAGCCCAGTTGAGACAAACTGGCATAGAAGAGGTGTTCATCATAGAGATTTAGTGGGTAATCGTCGCAGCGAAAGATATATAAGAGCCTAGGATGATCATGTTATTCACAGATGGAATCACAGAGCCTTTGAGAGGATGGGTGAAGGCATATAGACCTCACACCTTGCAAGATTCCATCCTATGTACTCGAGATTTTGCAGACTCAGTGCCAAAGACTAAACCCTTTTCCAAAACCTTCGCACCCTAGAAGGATTGAGACATGAAGCCATTCTAGAGAGAATGGAAGGGCAAGGAGAAGCTGGATGATGAGAAAAGGCGAGAACTTATGAGGAAGAATATTTGCTTCAACTGCAGAGACCCTTGGGTCCCAGGCCACAGGTGCATGGGAAAGGGAGAGATTCACTATATTGAGGTGGAAAAAGATAGTGTGGACAGTGAGGAGAAGGATTTATACAGTGGATCCACTAGCTCAGAGGAGGAGTCAACACAGGAAGAGGAGAAACCTCCCTGTAGACCACTGACACTGGCAGGAGCCCACTCTCTAGTAGTTCCACAACCGCCTGAGTAGGCTAACAAACGAAAACCAACAAAGGCAGGAGTCATCACGACCCTTTATAGTGTTCCCAGGTATGATACCCTCCAGATCAGAGGGACTATTCCAGGGATATGGGAAATCTCCCTGATAGATGGTGGGGCCACCCACAATTTCATTGATGCTTCATTGGTATCGATACGGGCACTTCAGACAAAGGTGCTTGAGGGGTTTGATGTTGCAGTAGCATATGGCCACATAGTGGAGCGTTTAGACAGAGTTCCGGACTTGGAGATAAATTTAGGAAACTACATAGTGAGAGACACATTTTACATGGTTGACCTATCAGACACAGATGTGGTGTTGGGAGTCTAGTGGATGATCACCTTGGGAAAAATCACCACCAATTACCGAACCTTGGAGATGGGGTTCAAAGACCGTGGTAGAAAGAAGGTTGTTCTGAGAGGTATGTTGACAGGAGTAACCAGGACAGTTTCATCCAAGAGGATGAAGAGGATATTTAGACATGGTGAGGTATCATATGCCGCAAAGTTATTGATCACTACGCGAAAGGATTCTGAGGGTCGACAACAATATCATACAGAGATCATGAACTTGTTGGGATGACATCAACAAGTTTTTGGGTCGATTCCACCTGGGAGACCATGTGACAGGGGGTTTGAGCACACCATTGAGTTGGAGGAGGGGCCCAAACCTATGATAACACCCCCATATCTTGGTCTACAACAAGACATAGCAGGAGAATATGAGGCACCTGGATGAGGTATTGAGCATCATGGAGGTGCAATAATTATATGCCAAAGATTCTAAGTGTGAGTTCGGTATGACAAAGCTACATTACTTGATCCACATCATCAATGCACAGGGGGTACAATTGCACCAGGAGATGATCAGGGCCATTCTAGATTAGCCAACGCCCAGGAATGTGATAGAGATGAGGAGTTTCTTCAGGTTGTGCAGCTATTACAAGAGGTTTGTTAGGGTTTTTTCTCATCTTGGAGCACCTCTGATGGATATTACCAAGCATGGGGCTTTCATCTGGACTGAGGAGTCACATAAATACTTTGATCATATGAAGGAAGTCATGGGCACTTGTCCAGTGTTGGCATTACCAGACTTCACCTTGCCATTTGTACTAGAGTGTGACGCATCCAACGAGGGTATTGGGGTAGTTTTGATGCAGGGAGGAAACCCCATTGTATTGGAGAGTAGGAATCTCAGTCATCTTGAGAGGTTGTAATCCATATATGACAAGGAAATGGTGGAAATCATGCATGCCTTGACCAAATTCAGTCAATATTTGGTGGGTAGCAAATTCGTGGTCAAGACAGATCACAATAGCTTGAAGTATTTCCTTGAGTAAAAGGACCTCAATGAGCGCCAACATAAATGGGTGATGAAGGTACTGGAATTTGACTTCAACATAGAGTATGTCAAGGGGAAGAAGAACATTGTGGCTGATGCACTATCGAGGAGACTTGGGACATGTTATTTGATGGAGATTTCAGCAGATTGGAAATCCCACTTGTTAGTGGAATATTCCAAGAACAAGTTTGCATGTGAGGTTATGGATGGGAAGATATAGAATGACTGGTATAGGGTCATTGACGATGTCATATTCTAAAAGAACAAAGTCTACTTGGTGCCAGAATTGGGGGTCAAGAAGAAGATCCTCATAGAAGTTCATGATTCACCACTAGTAGGCCATCAGGGGTTTTGCAAAACCTACAAACAGATCAGGGAGATGTTCTCATGGAAGGGCCTCAGACAAGACATTATGAGATACGTCAGTGAGTGTGTGACTTTCTAGCAGAAAAAGTGAGAGCATGCTCTTCTAGTAGGGCTACTTCAACCACTCCCTATTCTAGAGAAGAAATGGGAGAGTATATCGATGTACTTCATCACAGGCCAACCCAAGGTCCAAGGTAAGGACTGTATCTATGTAGTGGTCGAAAGATTGACCAAGTTTTCTCACTTCTATACCATACCGACAGAGTACAACGCAATTCAGGTAGCCGATCTATTCTTCAGGGACGTCTTCAGACTTCATGGGTTACCGAGGAACATCGTCAGTGACAGGGATAGTCAGTTCATGGGGACATTCTGGATAGAGTTGTTTCGGTTGGTGGGGACAGAGATGATACCCAACACCAACTATCACCCTCAGATAGATGGGAAGATCGAGTTTCTCAACAAGTGGGTTGAAGGATATTTGAGGAACTATGTAGGTGGACAACAGAGAACATGGGTCAAGTGGCTACATTTAGGAGAGCATTGCTACAACACCACTTTCCACATGTCCATTGGTATGACACCCTTCTGAGCATTGTACGGATATGATGCTCCCACTTTGGTAGAATTGATTTTCGGGGAGAGAAGAGATCCCAAGGCCAAGGATGGGATCATAAAGATTGAGGAGATTCTCAAGTTGTTGAAAGATAACCTACAGATGACACAGAACCGACAAAAGATGAGTGTAGATAGGCACATGATAAAGCACAAATTTGAGGTTGGGGATTTGGTTTTCTTAAGACTCCAACCTTGCAGATAGTCATCTTTGAAGAAGAGTGGGGTTGAGAAGCTCAAGCCCAGATTTAATGGCCCTTACAGGATCATGCGCCGAGTAGGCGAGGTTGATTATGAGCTAGAGCTTCGAGAGGGGAGAAAGATTCATAACGTGTTCCACGTATCTTGCCTCAAAAATGAAGTGGGACAATTCATTAGCACATCAAAGGATCTTCCCCCATTGGATGAGGAGGGATAGTTGGAATTGGTTCGGGAGGAGGTTTTGGAGTTTTGGGAGCGAAAAATGAGGATCAGGGTCATCAGAGAGTATTTGATCAGATGGAGAGATTTTCCAGTGGAGGACACTACTTGGGAGAGTGAGCAGGTGTTGCAACACACTAGATTGGTTTTACTTGAGGATAGGAAATTTCGGGAAGGGAGGACTGTAATGTACCTTTCCAAATAGGAGCTCGAGAGAAAAGGATTAATGGTATAAACCTCGCCGTTAGACTATAGCCATAACCAAAAAACAGGGGAAAAGGGTTACTAGAGGTCACTCCAATCAAAGGTGTTATGTTCAGAAAGTGACATTGAGATAAAAGTGGTTAAAATCTCTTTTAAGCCTATATGAGCTAAAAATAGAACAAATGAGCTAAAATTAGAAGTCAACAACGAATTAGGGTTTCAGCAGTGAATTAGTGTTTAGAAAATCTATAAGAGAAGGTTCAACAACCTAATTCAGGAACATGCAGATTTTGACTTGTCATTGAGGAGAGAGGCGCATCTCAGGAGATATAGTTCAGTGGATTCCAGGAGGAAGACACCAGTTGGCTGATTTCGATGTTGAGAGACACACCCTAGTCACCGAGAATATCACATAGGTCTTCATCATTCTTCTAGAAGCAGTTACACAGGGTCCAACAAAAAGGGCGACCTTATCCAAGGTGAGGGTGCAACTTCTAAGGAGGTTTAGTGGGTTGACTTGTCCCACCCAGGGAGAGTTCAGAGATTCCTCTCCAACCCAGTTGAGAGGAAGGTAAGGTGCATATTTCTCCTAGTTCCTTGTAAAATTCCAACGGAGGAATCATCTAGGGTGCATTTTCCAGACTTGGGAGTGCGACATTTTTGGCGAACACATTCGGGGTTCCCGAGTGGTCATCATATCAGATCCAGGGAAACCCTTCCGACCCATTTCCCAATAGACCAAGGCAGTCATTTTGAGACAAATCTCTGCCGATTCCAATGGTGGAATCACTAGGGTGCAGTTTTCCAGTGAGAGTGGCACATTCCCCCAAAGGGATCCATCTGGGGTCCAAACACACCAGCAGAGGGGTCGGTCAGTCACCAGAACTTAGAGCTAGAGCAGGGCGCACCATTTGGGACGGTTTCCAGTCCATTCCGAGAGGTTTAGCCACCAGGGAAAACTTTCCAGACTTTTAGCAGTTACCGTGTTAAGTACCTGAATAGATCTACAAATATAATCACCACAAATATTGAATACACAATAGATCCACAAAGCAATATAGAAGAAACAACACTTTATTATTACCAAACCCTTAAGGTAGGGCAACACCATACAATGGATCCTATTATGGAAGGGATCCTCTCCTGTTCACTTGCCTCTTCGAGGGGGCTTCCTCCGAATGAGCTTCAAATCCAAATACAATACTTCTCTTCATGTCTCATTACATTGCTTGAATCCCTTTATATATTGCTACCATCACCTAAGAACATTCTAGAGGAGGAATCTTCTAGAAGTAGAACATTCTAAGAAGTCCTCTTACATTTATTATATCTAACTACCATAGTGGGCCTTATTTAATAATATAGTGGACATAGTCCACCTTACATTGAATGACCTCCACTATTATCACTATGGGCCCTCTGGGCCCCCCCACTACCTCTCTAGCTACCTTACATTTGCGAGCTGCGACAATTCTAGCTAATCCATTGATCCTGTAGTGCTCATCTATTATCAGGAATTATCATTTAGTTTTCTTATTGCATTCCGGCTAAGATCCTTTTTTCATTTGATCTAGCTGAGTGATTCATTTTATTCAGCCACATTCGTCATTTGTACTCCGTAGAGATATCATAATATAAACTTTGCAATCTTTTGTCATATTTGTTATTTGTATGAACATTTATATGGTATAAACCATTAATCCTACACACACATTAGAAGCATTTCCTAGACTAGCCAAGTCAATAACATTACATTCTCTCATAAACATGGAGTGGAATATGTGAAGACATTTTCTCTAGTCGATAGGTATGCTTCTATTCGAGCTATTATTTATATTGCTTCAGTTACGAGGTGGAGGATACACCAAATGGATTTGAAAAAAAATTTCCTCAACAAGATCATTAAGGAGGAAGTATACTTAGAGAAACCTCGGGGATTTGAGTTACATGGGAGGGAGTCTCATGTGTGTAGGCTTATGAAAACCTTATATAGACTCAAATAGGCACCCAAGGTGTGGTATTCCAGGATTGACAATTACTTGCAGAGTATGGTCTTTACCAAGAGTGAGGAGGATCCTAACTTGTACTTCATACTTATTGGAGATGATCCTCTCACTTGGTTCTGTACATTGATAATTTATTTCTCACAGTTGCAAAGGAGCTTATTGCAAGGTTCAAAGCATATTTGGCTGGTGATTTCGAGATGAAGGACATTAGCCTGATGAATTGTTTCTTGGGGTTAGATGTATGGTAGGTATCGTGAGATATATTCCTTGGAAAAGGGAAGTATGCAGTATAGATCTTGAGGAGATTCACGATGGAGGAATGTAAGCCAGTGGCTACACTTATGGTTACCAATCTGATAAAGATCGACAATTCAAATTCAAAGTTGGTGGACCTTAGGATATACATGTAGTTGATAGGGTCCTTGATGTAATTGGTGAACACCAGGCTAGATATTTATTTTGCTGTGAACACTTTGAAAATCAGTTCATGGTGGAGCCAAGGCAGGTGCACTGGATCGCAATGAAACATGTGTTTAGGTACTTGAGAGGTACGGTGGAGTATGGATTGAGATATCTTGGAGGAGATGGAGTGGAGTTGTAGGGATATGTAGACTCGGATTGGGTAGGTAGTATAGTAGATAGAAAGAGCACCTCATGGTGTTGCTTCAGCTTGGGATCAACAATGATTACTTGGTTCAACGAGAATCATACTTCTGTAGTACTCAGTTTAGAAGAGTCAGAGTATATGGAAACGAGTATGGCTAGTTGTCAAGCAATTTGGATTCCAAAATTGCTTACAAGTATATTTGATCAGGAGTTGGAGCCTATGGTGATATACTGTGATAATCTGAGTTGTATCAAACTCTCAAAGAATCCAGTATTCCATGATAGTTCCAAGCATATAGAGATCCGATACCACTTCATTCGGGATAGGATTTGGAAGGGACCAATGAAGCTTCAATATATTTCCACAAATTAGCATGTTGTAGATATTTTGACCAAGCCCTTGGAGAAAGGGGAGTTTGTATTCTTCAGAGACAAACTTGGAGTGGGTAAAGGGATGTCAAACCCATATATTTCAAAGGGAATAAGTAATTATATGAATGTAAAGGATATTGTTATCTTTATGGTGACTCATATTGTCTCGAGCACATGACCCTTTAAGGAGTGCCTTGAGGTCCCATTGGGACATGATTGTAATCCTTTAGTGGGCAACCTATGGTTGCATGAGTTGGCAGTGGTGGGCCTTAGTGGGCACACACCTAGGGTTAGGGGTCACATCTAAGTTACCCTAACACATATATATACAAGGTAACTAAAGCTCATTTGTAATTATCCAATACAGGTCATTTGATCACACATCTATTGCATATTTGGGTACAAAGTAGTCCCAAACATTAGTTCAATTCATTGAACTATCCTACCAAGGCATGTTTCCAGCAGGGAGGCTATGGGACCTAGATTCGAGTCTGAAGTCCCATCGGGTTACCAACCTCTATTGTGGCTAATGATTGAGTCACCCTCCATTCATATATTCTAGTGAAGAAGGGAGATCCCATGAGGTTTTCCTTGGAAAAAATATTTGGGTGCAAAGTGTATGCACCTATCTATGATATTCTTACATATTGGGTTTCTTTTTTTTTGTTATGTTAGCCTTGGTTTTTATCATAATGATGTTATCTCCATTTCTCTACAAGGTATTAGAGCCTTAGCATGGAAAATATGTTTGTAGATTTTGATGAAAATATCCTAATACATAGATCTCATATTGGTGCACAACCTTTTCTATTTGAAAGAAAAATTAACAAGCCTTCCACAAATTTTCCCTCCAATTTTCACTTTAGGATTAAAAGTCATTGTAATAATAATTAAACAACTTATTACCCTCACTTGGGTCCAAGGTGTGTCATCACAAGTCCCTATAGAACTTGTTTCACTTCTCCAACCAAGTCTTCTCTACCTGGGGTTGTGGGAAAACACTTGACTAATCCTTCCTTCAACCATCTACGGCCTACCTCTGTCATACAATTTCATCCATCTCTATCCAAGGAGTCGCACCACTCTAAGTCCACTCTTCCCTTGAATATGAAAACCCTGTCATATTATGTGTTTCGTCTTTGAAATACTCTTGTGAAACTGCTTTGCTACCATCCATCACACCGCCAAGAGTCCTTTCCAATTCCAATATCAACATCTCGTGGACATGCGACACTGTGATGGTTCTCACTTGGTATCTTGGCTCAACCAAGGATACTTCACTCGGACTAACCTCTTCACATAGAGAATACCCATACTTTGTTCTAGGTTACGAACGAGTCACACTCCTACTTTGTGCAACTCACTTGTATAATTAGACTATTTATTAACATTCTTAACACTTGGACATTCTAACATACAATAAACAAACATGTAAAACACAAGAGACACAGATATAGTGCAGATGAGGTGCAGACACGGTGCCTAACACACAGATTGGTTTATTATATTGCAAACCAAATTCAATACAATACATTACAATCCAATCAAGAGAGGGTAATAATGTCCTAGTTACAAATATGAACAGAGTCTCTTGACTAGCCCATACAACAAAACTATCCAAACTTTGCAATTCGTCACACCAAGAATTGTTTTTTGCACCTTCTTGCCTTAGCCTCTTGCGCGCCCTAGCTGTGCACCCACCTTAAAACGAAATACTATATGTCTATGCCTTTTGTCCTTCTTGCTCTGTTTTATCCACCTTGTGCTCTAATATGGACTCCAATAGTCTCCATTTATGAACCATCGAGTGGAACATTGGGTGTTGTGCCCCTTCACGAAATGGCGTACCCATTGAACTGACACACCCCTTCGTAGACTGGCACGCCCATTGAACTGACACACCCATTCACAGACTGCCGTTCCCCTGAACCCGTGCGCTCATGAACATTTGTAAACCTGGAGCATGGGCGCAATCAGATTGCCTCTCAAATATCTATATAAAAGATAGAACCATATCAAGTCAAATTCATTACGTAATTGCCCATAAACGTGACAGAAAACAATGGATTTTTCGTTTGATAATATTCCTGAAGAGTTTGTGGATGCTCTTGTGAATGAATTTGCTTACGACCCAATTCGACTGCCCCTCACCGAAGACCCCGCTCAGGTTCTTTACAACCGGAGGACGCTCGAAAAGATTTGGGACAGCAAACAAATCGCCACTAACCCCTACACCCGCCGGTCCTTCGACATTCACAATGTCATCCCCCAGACTGAGCTGAAGCAACAATGCGCCAATACATCATCAACAACAACAGAAGCGCCCTTGAGGTCATTCCGGCCGATTACACTGAACCCTTAAACTCAACAGATATGAAATATCTGTTGAATGAATTGGTTATAGCTGGTGAGCATTGTTTGCTCGCGGGGGAGAGCAACAATAATAAGGAATCAAAGGCCAGTTGGAAGGTCCTGTGGCAGAAATTGAATCTGCTCCGTCTTTATTGCCAATACACGTCGGAAAACAGAGAGATTGTTTTGTCAATCAAGGGATACGAATACTTGTTGAATAATAAATCCAAGCTTATACGCGTTAACCGTCCGTTACTCCTCTTCAATCGAAGATACCAAAGATGCGTGGAGAGAAGTGGCCAAGATCGTAGATGTCTTCGGCTTGAAAGACAGCGATTTGCAGGCGGTCCCTCTAGTGAATATATCGGCGCTTCTACAGATTCTCGCTGATCTTGTAAACAGCAAGGACTTGAAAATCCAGAGTATGGTTCTAAGAATTTACAGTCGAATGTGTGATGATTTCTTCGAATATGTTCTTGAACGTCGCACCGAGACTTTCTGTATTCGAAGACAGCAGCGTTAATGTGATTACGAGGAACAGCGTTGTTAAAGTCTTCGGAGATTTTCTGGGAAGCGATTTTGTTAATGAATACGATACGCAGGTTAAGCTGTTGCTTCCATATATTGTGCGCAGGTTATGATATTAGATTTTGTTAATGAATACGATATGCAGGTTCAGCTGTTGCTGAAAGAAACTTCCATTCACAGCTCCATCCTTCTGTTGGTTATAAAAGATGCTCTCCTTCTCTACTTAGAATTCTAAGATAATTTTCAGGATATCCGATAGATGAAACATTTCTTATATAAAGAAACAGAAATGTAATCCGAAATGTAATCCACTTTATGGAGCCTTCAGTTTTATAGTTTCAGCCTATTTCATTATTTAATAGAAAATATTGTTCATTGGATATTTGTGTTTTTTTTCATATCTCTGTGTTTATTGTATTCATTGTGTTAATCAGTTTGTTCCTCTCCTAAATCCGGATCGGTGAGTGGTGTTAGAGTGGTTTGCTCTTCATTTATTTTTCTTCGTGCATGTCCTCAACAAGATCTAGGTACAAGAAGTTGGGACTCAAACCAATCGAGCCATTATAAGATTGGGTCCTCAACAAGATCTAGGTACAAGAAGTTGGGACTCAAACCAATCGAGCCATTATAAGATTGGCCGTGCTGAGCCTGACAACAACCCATGGGGGACGAAAAAAAAGATGATGGAACAGGAGATCCTATTAAAATGTTGATCGAGGAAGCCCTCGCGCGACAAAGGAACGAGATGATGAATAATTTCACACAGATCCTTCTACTACTGAAGCAAGGAACGAGATGATGAATAACTTCGCACAGATCCTTCGACCACTGAAGCATCTTCATCAAGTGACCATGCAATCCCCTTTAAATTTTGATATTCCATTATTTGAAGGATTGATAGATGTGGGATGTTGTAGATAAATGGTTGAATCTGCTCGAAGGATATTTTTCGGTCCACAATTTTTCCAATAGGGAAAATATCACTTTTTCACTCTTCAAGGTTGTTCCCCATGTTAAAGATTGGTGGGATACTTACTCTGACCAAAGGGCCATGGAGGAATCTACAATGTTTGTGGTGGCCGCTACATGGGATTCCTTCAGAGACGCCATTAAAGAACAATACTGCTTTGTTGGAAGCTACGAGGACTAGTACAGATGGACCACCCTACGTCAAGAAAGGGACTACTAGATTTCACCAATATTTTCCATACCCTATGGACCAAATTGGGTATCAAAGACTCTAAGCATCATGTGGTGCTCAAATACTGTGGTTGTTCACATAGATACATTCAAACAAAAATGGATTTCATGGACATGGCCTCATTAGGCACGACTTATAGATACACTGTCAAGATCGAGCAGAAATTTAAGAAGAAAAGGAGATAGTGTGGATCTACAAACCCCTCACAGTTGAAGCAAGGCAAAGGTAGCCCCAACCCACACAACAAGGGACCAAATCTATATGGCCAGGACAACCATTCCAAGCCGCAACACAAGAAAAGCAATGAGAAATCGAAGAAGGATACGGGAAAATGGTGTGTGTACCATAGAAGTCCTTATCACAACACCGAAGATTTCAAGAAGTCCCTCGTGGTTGAGTTGAAGGTTTCCGAGTCAGAGGTCGATTATGATTCCGAGTCAAATCATGAAGGAGGGACCATCGGGTTCCCATCGAACCAACTCATGTATGGAAGACAACCTTCAAGTCTAAAGAAGGTCTCTATGAATGGCTAGTCATGCCCTTTGGCTTAACAATGAACAAACCGCTTTCATGAGATTGATAGATGATGTATTGATATCCTTCACCAACTCCTTTGTGGTAGTATATTTGGATGACATCCTCATCTTCAACATAACGTGGGAGGAGCACATGCGGCATATTCAACAGGTTTTGAACACTCTGCGACAACAAAAGCTTCATGCCAACTTGGAAAAATTCTCTTTTGGCATGAACAAGGTCCAATACTTGGGCTACATTGTTGATCAAGATGGGGTACATGTTGATCCAGTTAAGATCCAAGTCATCCATGACTGGCCAGCCCTGACCACACTGATCTAGATTTAGTAGCGGAACGAACTGATTAACAAACTCAATACAATAAACACAAAGATATGAAGAATAACAAAAATATCCAATGAACAATGTCTTCTATTAAATAATGAAATAGGCTGAAATTGTAAAGTTGTAGAAGTGAAACATTTGCTCGAATGGTTGTAGCTATCTCTGAGAAGAGAAGTGGCTGCTACGTGCATCCATCTGAGCAGAATGGATTACTATGAGGCTTCAGAGGCCTTTTTGATATTACTCATGAATGTCAAAACCCTAGACATCCAAAAACCTAACCCTAGAAGGTGAAGCACCAAAAGTTATGTGGGCACTATGGGTGAGTTGTTGAAATTTGGCACCTCAACTTCCCACGGTTGTAACTTTTACATACAACCTTTGTTTTAGGTGTGTGATGGCCCATTGGAAAGGTATTTCAGAGAGATACACATTCCTCCATCAAACTCTCACTTACTCTATTGTTGGACTGTGGCGAGCCAAAAAACAATGTTTAGGGCCCCAAAACGGCCTAGAAGTACAACAAGATGTGCTGACATGAAAACATACAAAATAAGCCATTTGGATTAGGCGAGAGGCCACCTATATCCACCTAGAGGGTGTTTGGGGCTTTAGACAACCCCAGAAGTGTAGAAACCACAATTAAAAAGAAGTACAAAGGAACGTGTTGAACAAAAAATGGACATGAGGAGCCAGTTGGAATTGTGGGTGGTCCACCTACCTACAACAGTTCCATCTCAACATCAAGTATAAGACAGGTATCTCCAATCATGTCACTGAATGCCTCAGTCAACCTCCTCTGGATGCACTCACCACTGTGCTCCATTCCTTTGGACATGAAGCATCTGATTGGCCCCAACTTTATCAACAAGATCCAGACTTCGCCACCACCTATCAGCTCTTGGGTACAAGCGCGACTGTCACAGATTTTCACATTCTCGACAAACTCTTATGCATCTTGGGCCATCTCTGTGTTCCTACAAGCGAGTGTGCAAAGATGATTTGGGAAGCCCAGTATAGTGGGGTGGAAATACATTTTGTCGTAGAGAAAATTGTGGTCATTCTTCAGAAACATTTTTTTTGGCCAAAACTTCGATAGGACCTCAGCAAGTATATCATATCTTGCATTTCCTGTGCCATTGTCAAGCCAACCATCAAGAAGAAAGGCTTATACACCCCTCTTCCTATTCCTGAGAAGCCTTGAGAATCCATCTCAATGGATTACATGTCTATCTTGTCATCCACCAAGCAAGGAAATGATTGCATGTTTGTGGTGGTTGATCGGTTTTCGAACATGGCCATCCTCACAGCCTGTAAGAAGAATGTCATAGCAAGAGATATTGCTAAGTTATTCTTCAAATTAGTGTGGGTCCTGTTAACTCCCAAAGTAAAACCGTCCTTTCGGTTGAACTTTGTAGAGGATATCCTAGCTATTGGTTGCATGCTTAAGCTAGTTTTGCGTTTTCATAGTTCAAGAAAATTTTTGGTATTTGGTCTTGTCCAGAGATTGGAAAAACAACAGCTTTCGGTGGTTTGGGCGAGCCCCCGGTGTGCTCATTAACCACCGAAAGCGTTCRGTTTCGTCAGCAAAGTGGTYGATTTAAAATKMAAGCAACCGCCGAAAAGGTTTTTATAAGCAAATTTTAAAAGATCGGGTCCGTACTCATTCCACATCAAGAGAGCCTGTGTTTTAGCCGCCGAAAGGAGCTTTGGAGCACATGTTAGATAAATCATCATGAGCAAGAATGTGAATAAGCTACCGAAAGCAAGTGAGGAGGCATCCATGTCATTTCATCTTTGACTGAGAAGGGTTGCACAAAAACTCATGATGCGTACTTCCATCTGAGTGTTATTCGCTGGAGGATCGCTTCATAATCTCACACGAACTAAACAAGATCATGATGATTTATTGCGGGGCCATTTCGATGGACTTACCGAACTCCAAATTCAAATCCGAAAGCACCAGTGGATAGCTTACGATCTGTAGATCAAAATCGACTATTTGAACAACCAAAATGGACATCGGACGACTGAGAAAATCGATTTTTGCTGAAGGCAGTTTTTCTGAAAATTCTGACTTTCGGTGGTTAAATTACCCAGGAACTGTTCCAGTCAACCACCGAAAGCCTGTTTTAACCAGAATTTTTCAAAAT
>ML821470.1:0-14569 GCA_009831015.1 Picea engelmannii
TTGTAATTATACCTCCTAGTCTCCTATATATACCAAGGAGACATTTTCATTTGGAATCATCTTGTAATTGTACATTTATGTGGGCATAAGGAGGTTTCCCCCTCGAAGAGGCTTATTATCTGAATTTCTCTCTTTTTCAAGTCATTGAGTACTTATTCTGAGGTTTTTCTATTCTATATTGATATTGGGTTCTTAACATTGAAAGAGAGAGATATGTGAAGAGTGTAGAGATGAGAAACTGAGCTCTTGAGTTCGAGGGAGAACTGTGAGAAAGAGTATAATCTGATTGCATGAAATAGAGACTAACTTGGGAGAAGGAAAGTAACCTTCGTCCCTATATATGATTGACTCAGGGAAAGGAGAGTAACCTTTGTCCCTAACTATTTCTGTGCCAGGAGAAGGAGAGTAACCTTCTTCCCTAACTTTAGCTGAGTCGGAAGGATGTCAAGCTATAAAAGCATGAGAAATGGCTACTTCTGAGCCATCAGAACCCCATGGTAAGCCATGATCACCTAGAATATATTGTGTTGAGGTAACACAAGCCTGAGGGATCCCTTGATAGAGAAAGTGTGAGGGACACCTCGACTGTAAGACTCGATAGATTCTCTGGGATTCTTTTTGTGCGAGAAAACCTTGGCAAGGCAAGATGGATCACCTGAGGGATTATATAGCAGAGAAGGGGATGCCTGAGCCTAGGCCTGGAGGGTGAGTGACCGCAAGGAAGAGGAGACCTTAATAGTTATTGTAAACTATTGATTGGGATCATGCACACGATGGGTAGTTCTTCCTATGCAATAAAACCTTTGCAGATCGAGATGGATCACCCCAGGGACTGTATAGCAGAGGAGGGAATGCATGAGCCTAGGCCTGGAGGGTGAGGGACCGCAAGGAATATGAAACCTTGATAGTTCTTGTAAAATATTGATGTGGATCATGCACCCAATGGGTATGTTAAGGAAAAACAGTGAGCCTAAATAATAATACAACCCCGTGGATACAAATCCACAAACTGCATAGATAATTATTGGGCTAGATTATGAAATTTTCCTATAAATTTTATGCAAAGCTAGAATGTTTGCACATGAGACTTTGATTACTGTGATTGTTGTCCAAGAATTATTGAAATCATGTGACGAAGATTAAGAGTCTGAAAAAGGACCTGACCAAGAAAGAAGGTCAAGACTTCTAAAGTGGCTGAATAAGAAAAGCATGACAGGTGTTACTGAGAAAGAACACCGAGGACGTTGTTTCCTTTTTAAGGGGAGGGGATTGTAACACCCCTATTTCCCCCAACTTGTAATTAATAATTAATTAGGGTTACCATGATGTGGCATGGTAATAGTGTAAATGTATTATTGTTTGAGTTTCGAATAAATGATTGTGGGGGTGAAGCCTTGAAAGTGATGTCCATGATATCACTAGAAGAAATAATGTGAAAAATATAAGAGAGGGTTCATTATATCAAATAACCCCATATTTCCCTTTGATGAGGATAATAAACCTCCTTCGGATCCCAAGGAGAGAAACCAGTTAATGAATAAAGGACCAGTGGTTGAATTTTCAACCACTCCCATGAATGGAAGCATGTTCTAGCTGCAGAATGTGAGCCCGAGGTATGAATGGGTATGGCAGACCAAGTTGACTTGAGCTCCCTTTTGATAGAATGAACATAATGGGTCAAGAACCATCCTGGGAAAATATATACAAAAAATAAAGACAAGAAAATAAGGAGATAGAGACAGAGAGGAGAACATGTGAATCTCTCCAGTAGATGATGAAGGGAAGGTCGCGAGCTTGATGCTGAGTGAGCATCTGATAAACCTTGCCAAGGCCATGAAAGAGAAACAAATCTCTGAAAGTTTGCAGAGAACAGAACCCAAGAAGAAGTTGAAACAGAGAAAGAATCCTTGAGAAATTGTGTAAGAGCTCTGTCAGAAGAACATAGTCACAACCCTAATGATTGTTGAAGGTTGGGCAATGGGATGCAAAACATGCCTATATAAGAATCATGGATTACATTTTTAAAACAAAATGTGTAGCTGGAAGACTAACAACTGAATTTTAACCACTCTGAGAATGGAATGGTAATGTGCAAGATGCATAGGTTCATGACCCACTATGAACAAAAATATTAATATTAAAACATGTTGTTGTATCCAAAAAGGTTAGAGTGAGGCCTAACCAAGGATTATCAAGGAAAAGAGCAGGGAGATCCCAACTTGGAATACATTGCAAAAATCCAAGAAGAGGAAAAAGGAGGAAAACATGTCCATCCTAACAACTCTGAATGGCTTACATGGTTGTAGGTCTTAGATGAGAATTCGTGAGAACAAGAACAATTGGGAAAAGAGAAGGGATAAATAAGTATGTTTGATCAAATAGGCTCGGTTGAATCCACACCTAGCAAAGGAAGCAAGGCATTAGAAATAATTCAGTTGGGTTGAAAACCCTAGGCTATGTGGAATGAGTGGGAAAAAGGGGATAGCCCCTAACTCCTTTCTTATTATGTGTTATGTTTCCTCTGGAATGAAAAAGTTGATTTACTAATAAAAGTAAATGTTTGGACACCATAGTGATGATGATTGTATTACTACAGAAACAATTGAGAACTGTCAGTATTACATTCATGAAAACCTTTGAGGGTAATGTGATGAAGTGCATAAAGATACGTTAGGACATTTTGAATATGTTTCATGGAATTGAATGCTATGCATGAAATTTTGTAAGGAAGATGTATGCCTCAGATACCCAAGTAGAGTATGAATCAGGAAAAAAACCCTGATCGAATCAAGTTGATCGAGAGCCTCATAGAGGATATGAATGCGAGCCATTCATCAGAAGGAAACCGATATCATTCGTCAAATTGACTTCAAGACCCATTGGAGTTAATGGATAAAATGCCATTCGTTCAATAAGATTGACAACCCATATTCATTGGGGAGATCGAATGGGCATGCAGATTAATGATAGAGCATGTGCCCATAAATTAATTTCAATATAGTTTTGTTTTGAGTTTGAGGTCCGATCGTAGATCGGATGACCCATATTCATTGCAGGGCATGAAGGAGGAATTAACGAGCACGCTATTTCAAAGCCCACAATCAACCTAAACCATTGATATTGTCGAGGTGTATGGTCAACGACCACGATTAAAAGAGTTGAGCAAGCACTTTTCAGATTTAAGAGATTGAACTCTCTGATAAAGAGCGAGCACATTGGGGATTCAACAATTACTATGAACCATTGATCTGTGAACGATCGGTGGGTGGATATTCTAGGAACCCGCGCATTAATGCCCTATAAACTCGTACTACAATTGGGTTTGACGGCTAGATTTGAAAAATCAAGTTCTCAATATAAATTCTTGGCCAAACATTTCTATGTTGGCATTATTATTTGGAAATCGAGTGGTTAAAATCGATCAAGGGATATGATCGACAACCCGTGATCATTGTTGAGATTGCATATGCACACGCGTTAATGTCAAGGCCTGTACCCATAATCTAAATTCAATATAGCATTTTTTTGAGTTTGGGATCCGATCACAGATCGGATGACCCATATTCGTTGCAGAGGTCAGAAAGAGAATTAAACCATGAGCTAGTTGAGTCTCCACAATCCCTTTTCTTCGTTGGATCTGGGGAAAGATGGATATTCACCATCAAATTGCACACAAGGGGTTTAGACAAGATCATAACACCCAGACACGGGAGCTAAAAGGATAGCAACTGAAAATAATAGAGCTAAGGTCACAACTCTTGATCGCATGGAGAGAAAATGAAGTTCATCTGGGCGAGTCAAGAAAGGTAGAGTTTAGCACTCTATGTTAGAATATGGTCACAAGGACTAGTTATATGGGAATAAAGGTACTCATAGTTATCACATTGCATAGAATGCATTGAGGAAATGCATGTTTACATAAAGGACAGACAATGGATTTCCCATTGAGGAAGGACTACCTTCCAACATTGTTACTTACATTTTATAGGTGTTAGAGAAAACCAAATTTGGGTGGCCATGAGTGTTGGGTGGTTATTAATGAAGGAGGAATTCTTAAGTAATTCATGTGAAACTTGTAGTGTCATATGTACTAATTTGGGATCATGATCATCTTAGCCACAAGCATAGTCTTGTTGCAACAATGAATGAGAATAAATAAACCATATGGTGAAAATCTTGGCTAAAATCCAACACACCATGACAAATCACTTGTCGTAAAGTATGGGAAACTCAAAATTAATGCAAGGGTGCATTGGGTATGAATATAGCCATGAATGTTGGAGCATTCACTAAAATCAATTGATATCTAAATTACATTTTGAAAAATTTGGTATGCTAACATGATGTATCCTTTTTGGCTTGGTATTCTTGAATAGATGAAAATGACTTGGACTGTTAGTATGCCTGATTTTGAAAAGATAATGTGAATGGAAACTAACAATTTGTTTGGCTGATGAATGCTGAAACTTCAAGAGGAAATGAGTCTTGGATATGACAGTATTGTAAGCCCAAAAGGAAGACCAATTGCTTACTGAGCCAAACTGCAAGGAATGGTATTTTATTTTTGAGAAAGTGAATTTTATTGTTAGTATGCACAATTCTGAAATTGTTTTTGATGACATTATAAAGATGCAATAAAAATGTATGAGCACGAGAAACCAACAATTTGTTTGGTTGATTGAAGTTGAAGTGAAAGAAGCAAAGGATTCATGAATATGGCAACATTGTAAGCCATAAGAAAGACAAATTGCCTGCTGAGACAAACTGTTATGAAAGGAAAGTTCCATAATTATGAATCCAATTCCTGTGTGAAACAAATATGAGAACATAATGTGGAAGTTAGAAATCTGCAGATGATCATGCCATGAAATTTTGGGAAAGATCGTAAAGAATTCAGATATGAGAAATTGAGCTCTCGAGTTCTAGGGATAACTCTGAGAAAAAGTATGATCAAATCGCATGAAATAGAGACAACTCGAGAGAAGGAGAGTAACCTTCGTCCCTATATATGATTGAGTCGGGAGAAGGAGAGTAACCTTCATCCCTAGCAATGTATGTGCTAGGAGAAGGAGAGTAACCTTCGTCCCTAACTATAGCTGATCCAGAAGGTTGTCAAGTTGTAAAAGCATGAAAAATGGCTACTGTTGAGCCATGAGAACCCTGTGGTAAGCCATGATCACCTAGAATATATTGTGTTGAGGTAACACAAGCCGGAGGGATGCTTCACTAGAGAAAGTGTGAGGGACACCCTGACTATAAGACTCAATAGAGTCTCTGGAATTATTTCTATGTGAGAAAACCTTGGCAAGGAAAGATGGATCACCCGTGGGACTGTATAGAAGAGAAGGGGATGCCTGAGCCTAGGCTTGGAGGGTGAGTGACCGCAAGGAAGATAATACCTTAATATTTATTGTAAACTATTTATTGGGATCATGCACATGATGGGTAGTTATTTATGTGTGATAAAACCTTGTCAAGTCAAGATGGATCTCCCAAGGGATAGTATAGTACAGAAGGGGATGCCTGAGCTTGGGCCTGGAGGGTGAGTGACCGCAAGGAATATGAAACCTTGATAGTTCTTGTAAATTATTTATGGGGATCATGCACCCAATGGGTATGTCAAGGAAAAACAATGAGCATGAATAACAAGACAACCCTATGGATACAAATCCACAAACTACATAGATAATTAATGTGCTTGATTATGAAATTTTCCTATAAATTTTATGCAACGGTAAAATGTTTTCGCATGAGACTATGATTAATGTGCTTGTTGTCCAAGAATTATTGATAGTAGGTGACGAATATTAAGGGTCTGAAAAAGGAATTGACTGAGAAAGAAGGTTAAACTTCTGAAGTGGTGGAATGAGAAAAGCATGATAGGTGTTACTGAGAAACAACGCCGAGGACAATGTTTCCTTTTTAAGGGGGGGGGGGGATAATTGTAACACCTCTGTTTCCCCCAACTTGTAATTAATCATTAATTAGGGTTACCATGCTATGGAATGGGAATAGTGTAAATGTATTATTGTTTGAGTTGCCAATAACTAACTGTGGGGGTGAAGCCTTGGAAGTAATGTCCATGATATCACTAGAGGAAAGAATGTGAAAACTATAAGAGAGGGTTGATTATATCAAATAGGCCCAAATTTCCCTTTGATGAGGATAATAAACCTCCTTCAGATCCAAAGAAGATAAATCAATTAATGAATAAAGGACCATTGATTGAATTATCAACCACTCCCATGAATGGAAGTATGGTCTAGCTGCAGAATGTCAGCCCGAAGTACCACTGGGTATGGAAAACCAAGCTAACCCAAGTTCCCTTTTGACAAAAGGAACATGATGGGTCGAGAACCATCCTGGGAAAATATATAAATAAAATAGAGACAAGAAAATAAGGGGATAGAGAGAGAAAGGAGAATGCACAGAGCTCTCCAACAGATGATGAACGAAAGGTCGCAAGCTTGATGTTGAGTGAGAATATGATAAACCTCTCCAAGGCCATGATAGAGAAAGAAATATCTGAAAGTTTGCAAACAACATAACCCATGTAGAAGCTGAAATAGAGAAAGAATCCTTGAGAAACTATGAGAGTTCCCTGGTGATATCATGTCTTGGCACGGGGGTGGCCAGAGTGCTAAGAATGAACGCCTATGAGTCTATGGTTGGGTGGAAGGACAAACACCAAAAACCAGTATGTTGGCTACCACCTGTAATATATAAGTAATCACATATCTTGCGTATTTAAGTGGTACTATGAATTAAATTTGGATATCTTATGGATGTTGCAGGGATGGATATGTTTTCTTAATGATTTATATTGTATCCCTTTTTGTGTCTTCTTGATTGCGTAATTAGGAAAGTAAAAAACTATATGGATTTGACATGATTTGTACTCGTAAATGCTTGCGCCCTGTGGTGGCTTATGATAGAGCCACTAAGTGTGAGTTCGTCGACCTTGGGAACAGTTTCAAATATGCATGTCAACACTTCTAGTCATTATGAGCCCCTTGGAGGAAGGATTTTGTTAAAGATCAAGAGAGATAATGCACATATGAACAGGCTCTCTATGAGGCAGGAAGAGACTGAGAAACACTTAATTCTAGAGTTGAGGAATGATCATAAGGGTTGCGTGAAAGAATTCTTCCAAGCGTTAAGTTCAAGAGAAATAGTGCAAAGATCTTAAACCTTTCAGAGATAAAAAAAATTCAGGAAGAATAGTGAGATTGAAGTATCAAAAGGGAAGGTTCGTTTGTTTGGAATATGAACAAACGAGATCTGTTGGGTAAGAGCCAAGGTTCGTTGTGACCATTGGATACAGGAAGGAGCATGGGAGTTAACCGCTTGAGTCCTTTGGACTTCATGAGTTCGGTGAATTGAGAAAGTTCGTCATAAGGGAGGTAAAATCCCTGAAGTCTCGAAGTCCCGAAGTTAATCTGGGCCTTAGATCTGAGGATGTTAGGGAGCCATCTCGATCGTCATATTTATGAGGTAGTTAGCCTGGCATTGACCAAATCTGGGAGATTTTAGTCGAGGAGTGAGTCAACCTCCTGAAGGCCTAGAATCCAGAGTTCACCTCGATTGTTGATCTCTGAGGATAGGTGTTAGAATTACCACTTCGGAGAAAATTCATTTAGTAGGAAAGCTTGTGGAAAGAGGCGATAACTGTCAAAGTCTAAAGTGTCAGAGTTCATCCTAACTGTTGATAGTAGGGGATGTGTGTCCAAATATCTAACGCTCTGAGAGGATTTCACTTTGGAGGTTTGCTTTGGTGAGTACTTTGAAACTCCCGAAGCACAAATCCACAAAGTGATCTATAGCTATCGATTCATGAGAGACATGTGTCAATAGATCATTAAATCCGGGTGAAAGCCTTTTAGGAGAAAGTGAGTTTGGAAAGGTAGAAACTCCCGAGCATCGAAATCTCAAAGTAAATCATGACCATTGATCGAGAAGGACATGTGGCACACAATATTTGAATCCAAAAGAATGTACTCTAGGAGGACATATTGTTGGAGTGCTCGGATCACCCGAACACCGAAGTCTCGAAGTGAACCTAGACCGTCAGATCCAGAGGGATGCATGGTGGAAAAACGTTGTATTCAGGTGAAATCACTCCAGAGAGGAATGAGTGTGCAGGCTTTGAAACTCTCGAAGCATGAAGAGATGAAGAGAACCTAGACCATGATATCCAGGGGGACGTGTGGCAGAAATCTGTTGTATCTGGTTGAAAGCACTCAAGGAGGAACAAGTGCGTAGGAGTTTGAAAATACTGAAGCCCGAATAGCGGAAGTAGATGGGGGTCGTCGATCTGTGGGAGAACACACGTCAATAGATCATGGACTCCGAGTGAAATTCTCTTGGAGAAAGTGAGTGTGGAGAAGTTGAGAGTTGAGATTCCCAAAGGCTGGAGTCCCGAAGTGGATCAGAACCATCGATTGTGAAGGGATGTGTGGTGCTCGATCTATAACTCTGGGTACAACGTACTTCAGAGGAAAAATTTGTACGAATGTTTGAAACTTCCGAATGTTGAAGTATCAAAATGAATGAGGACCGTCAAAATCCCCAAGGACACGCGGCATCAGATTGTGAACTTAAGAGAATTTCCATTCTGGGTGAATTCGTGCAGGGTTGTCTTAGTGCCTGTTGTTTTGGCGTCAATTCACAGCTCAAGATAATATGAAAGTATAAGGGGAATGGAAGAACCAGAAAGAATTATAAGAGGATATTTTCTAGTTCTGAGCTCAGTTCAGAGCATGGAGGTCGCTACTAGAAATCCCTAGAAGAGAAGAATGAAATAAATACCCCTTAATGAGGGTATTGTTCTCTCAAGGAGGACAAAACTTTATGCCCCGTCGTGGGTGTATTATAGTGGATGTTACTTTATACAGTAGATGGTGGGTTTGTTGATGAACTTGATGAACACAAGACCAAATATATGTTTTTTTTCTCTGAACACCTTGAGTCAATAAATGGAGCATCCTAGGTAGTTTCATTTGGTCGTAGAAAAACATGTGGTGAGGAACCTTAAGGGTACATTGAATTATGGTCTCAGGTATGTGACAGACAATGAGTTCGGATTATATGGAAATTCAGATTCAGATTGGGCTAAAAGTATTGTTGATCGAAAGAGTACTTTGGCATATATCTTTAATCTAGGCTCCAGTATGGTTTCATGGAGTATCAGTAAGCAGTTTTGTGTAGCACTCAGTATGACTGAGGGAGAGTATGTAGCAACATGTGTAGTAAGTCACACAGTAGTTTGGATTCGAACATTGTTGACTATTGTACTGAATTTCACTTCTAGGTAAGACCTACAAGAAGAGGATGAAGAGACTTGTTCTGGAGGAAAATTTATGAAGTTAGCATGTTGAAGATCCAGTTGATATTCAGTGCTCTGGAGGGAGATAAAAGGTCAGTTCCATAGGGATTTGGGTACTATAGTAAGGAGCAGGAGGATTTACCAAATGTAGGAAGAAGTCATGTGTGGTTCTCAGTACGAATGAAGCTGAGTATTTAGCAGCATGTGGAGTGGCAATGTGGCTTAGACAAATTCTCTCTAGGTTATTTGGTCTTGGACTAGAGGTGACATGCATTTGGTGTGACAACCATAGTTGCATGAAGTCATCATAGAACCCTATGGTATATGGCGGGTCGAAGCATATCAAGATCAAATATTACTATATCAGGGATATGCTGCAGAAGGGAGCAACAAAACTCCAGTTTCACGACTACAAATGATCATGTTGTAAACGTGTTTACCAAGCCATTTTTGAGGATGAAGTTTGAGTACTTCAGGGAAAATCTTGGTAGGGTCCCTCTTCATAGGGAGTTTTCTCATCCATCATGAAAAATGGTTGGCACTGAGATAGGTGGAACTCATCCAACATGAAAAAAGGTTGGCACTAAGTGTTCTCATCCAAAATGAAAAGGGCTAGTACTGAGATAGGTGGAACTCATCCATCATTAAAAATGGTTGGCACTGATTGCTCTCATCCATCATGAAAAAGGGTTGGCATTTATTGTTCTCATCCAACATGAAAAAGGGTTGGCATTGAGATAGATGGAACTCATCTAGCATGAAAAAGGGTTGGCACTTAGTGTTCTCATCCAACATGAAAAAGGGTTGGAACTGAGATAGATGGAAGTCATCCAACATGAAAAGGGTCTGGAATTGAGTTTTCTCATCCAACATGAAAAATGGTTGGCACTAAGAGAGGTGGAAATCATCTAGCATGAAAAAGGGTTGGCACTAAGATAGGTGGAAATCATCCAGCATGAAAAAGGGATGGCACTGAGTGTTCTCCTCCAAAATGAAAAATGGTTGGAAATAAGATAGGTGGAACTCATCCAACATGAAAAAGGGATGTCACTGAGTTTCCAGATCCATCATGTTGGCATCGAGACAAGTGGAACTCATCCAACATGAAAAAGGGTTGCAATTGAGTGTTCTTGTCCAACATGAAAAAGGGTTGGTATTGAGACAAGTGGAACTCATCCCACATGAAAAGGGGTTGGAATTGAGTGCTCTCATCTAGAATTAAAAAGGACTAGCAATGAAACAGGTGGATCTCATCTAGAATGAAAAAGGGGTGGCACTAAGATAGGTGAATCTCATCCAACATGAAAAAGGGTTGGAACTGAGACCGAGGGTGCACATGATTGAGTATTGAAGCATTGTTGGGTAGTGTATGTCCTGGGGACGTTTTGTATTTATTTGAGAACTACCCACAAACATTGGATTCATTGGTTGTGAAGTCACAAGGGTGCACATGATGGGGTACAAATGCATTGTGAGGTAATGTATGGCATGGTGACATGTTGAAGATATTTGTGAGGTAATGTATGGCATGGTGACATGTTGAAGCTACCCAGATGTAATATTCAAATGTGATCTTCATAGGTGATCTTGGCATAATGTAGAATGTATCCCTTGATGAGAGGGACTGTTGATGTTTTGGAAACATCGGGAAGACATTATACTATTTTAATAATTAATAATATGATTATTAATTATTAAACAATATTATTAATTATAATATTATTAATGTAATAATATATTTATAATATAAA
The DNA here is from genome assembly GCA_009831015.1 of Picea engelmannii. Classification (NCBI taxonomy): domain Eukaryota; kingdom Viridiplantae; phylum Streptophyta; class Pinopsida; order Pinales; family Pinaceae; genus Picea; species Picea engelmannii. The sequence goes on from ML821470.1 coordinate 11,077, forward strand.
GTACATAAATATATATAATAAAGTATAAAGTATAAATACAAAGTATATTTATATTATATTTATAATATAATATAAAGTATAAATATATTTATTAACCAAGGGACACGTCTCTTCATGAATTTTCACCATGGTCACCATATGTTATTTATATATAGAACACTCATCATTGTAATAAGATATTCATTCATATACAATATCATCTCTTATGGAAATTTAACACATCTGAAACTTCTAAGGGTATTTATGTTGAATACATGATTCTTCCTCTATAGTGACGCCGGTAAAATTATGTTATGAACTCATAATTTTATGGAAATTAATGATATGTGTGTCTATTTTGTAGTGTCATTATCCTTTTCTCATGTGTGGTTGTCTGAATCATGACTTCCCCCGGGACCTGTGATGTTCCATATTAAAATTATATGCATTTGTATGTTGGATCACATCAAGGGAGATTCATATGGATAACATTCCATATTGGCATCGAGAGTGTTGGGATGACTTAGTGGTCTAGATTCCTAACATTTAATTATCAAACTGGGTAGGTAAACTTGTGAGATAAAGGCACAATATGTGCATATTGATCCCTACAAACTCCTATTGAAGTTAAAGGAATAAAATAACCAAACTAAAAAAGAGATGGTAAAATTATTAATCAACTCATTCATATTTAACTGTAATATGGTAAAGACTTAGACTTCAAATTGATCATCGGTATTATGAATGTGCCTCTTGTAGAACTCACTTAATTTAGTTAACTGAACTTTATGATCATAGAAGTTATTTTTTCTTATGATATCTAAAGTGTAACTGAATGAAACTTTAAGAAAATGAGAAAATGTTCATCATATAAAATTATAGAGTTAACTAACTTTGAGGATATTTCATGAAGTTTGTTTGTATGGAACTAAAGACAAAAGCTTTCCCAAATTAGGCCAAGTTATTTGAATTTCTAAATCTAAAATAACTTGTCCACCATACTCAAAGAGTTTAATGTCTATAGAACACTATAAAAACAAAATTTACACTTGACTATAAATTAAAATAGAATTATTAATCTACAGGAATTTGAACATGCACCTACAAGAATTTATCAAACACTGTGAAATTAAATGAAAACACATTGAACACATATTTACAAGAAATCACAGTAAAAAGAAAATAAAAACAAAGTTTAGAATTAGTAATCACTAAAAGGAAAATAAATTCAACACAACTTACATAAAACACAACACATACTAGGGGACCTTCCTAGGGTGTGTTATCTAGAGGAATTCATAACAAATAAAAGATTAACATGGGAATTAACAAAAATTCATTGATTAATTAATCTTTGAGCATAATTTCATAAGTTACAATACCTCTGAGGTAAAAATAAAAACATTCTTATTAACCTATACATATCCCCTTCCTTTTACTTTACATAATTCTTTGGAAATTCAAATGCCTTCCTAAGTCTAACTAATTTCAATGTTTTTGGATTAGCTCTCCATTATACCGTAAGGGATAATATCTTCTTGATGTTCTTGAGCTATATCCTTGAGTTCCTACATGACTTCAACCACTCCCTTATTTTTGGTGTTGAATCCCATATTTTATGAATGGTTTGTAGGTTTTTAGGTAATTCCTACAAATTTCTTGTAATTTGTTGATGTTGACTAGGCATTTGACTACTGAGCTCTGTACACTATAAAGATAGAAAAACATGTAAGTCATCATCTTGAGGAATCAATGAAATAACTCCAAGTGGAAATTTTCCTTGTGAATAAGGGAAATTATCTTAACCACCAATTCCTATAATAACTCAAAAGTACAATAAATTCCCATAATAGATTATTTATATGCATTAAATTGAAAAATAGATTTTAATCACTATTTACAAGATAAACTAAAAGTTTTCTTCCAAAAGAAAACTTATACCTTGTGCTATGCACATTATTCCATCAAAGAGGTGAAAATAGACAAAAGTGAAGGGTGATTAGGAAAAAGTGTAGGTGAATGGGATGGTGAGAATATCCAAACTGACACCCAACAGAGAGATAGTTGAGATTTTTTGTATGTTTGAGAAGGAACTGCCCACGATTTTTATGGAATTGCAATTCCATATTCTAATTCAACTACTTGATGAGGTTGAATTGTCTAGGGTTATCTCATGTCATTGGATGTTCTTCTTAGAGAGGTACCTGACAAATTTGAAGGGTTTTGTTCAACAAAGGGAAAAAGAAAAGGGAACTATGGAAGAGGGGTACATAGTATATGAATCGTTATATTATGACAATGAGTACATAAATCAAATTGATGAGACATTAGGGGAAATCATTTGGGATCACCATCAAGATGAAGACAAAAGGGAATGAGACCTACTTTAAATGAACAGAAGAAGGCGCTTGATAAAGAGTAAGTCTGTTATATTTTGTCAATTTAGTATGTTATCACTCTGTAATTTCTCGGGCTGAGGGAGAAATTGACAGAGGTAACTATTTCAACCGCTTGGAGTCTTGGATCTACCCCTCCAAGACTCAGAGATAGATCTCTTTGTATGATTTATCTTGGTTTGGAATAGGATATTAGGCTAGTTATGAGGGATTGGGGTTTTTGGTTTTTTGAGTTTTGGTTAAGACAACAGAGGAAAAGGCCATTGGGCATAAGGGAGTCAACAGGTAAAAACTGATTGAATGAATGAATAACTAAGAACATTGGTAACTAGGCAATGCATCCATGACAGTGGATCTTAATATTTTGTAAGATGGAAAAGAAGAATGGGTTAAGAATCATCTCAAATGCAGAGAAACATTCATATGAATTATACATTCAATTTGCAGAAGTAAACATAAACATTGCTTTAAGCCAAATCAGGGTGTACAAGACAAATCTTGATTATAATTTTCTTATAAACAATGATGGAAGAAAACAATATGAGAAAAACAAGAAAATGACAGTTTACATCAGAGAAACTTCACCACCGAATCATGACACAAGAATATGGAAATCCAGTGTCTTAATATTCATTCAAAGTCACTTCATCCTGCTAATCATCTTGACAAAATAGAAAGTAATGTTTCTAGATTATCTTCCCATCTGGTCCCTCCAAGTCGAACCTCATTTTTTGATCTTTTACATGTGAATATATAGATGAAAAATTCTTTTATCCCTCCTCAACTCGAGTCATGAATATGATTTCTACAAATAGAAATCAGTTACAAATAATGACACTTGTAACACTAACCTACTTTATAGGGAACTATTTGACAATAACTACTAGAACTCTGGAAATAATGCTCTGAATGTGTAACTATTGCCTGCTTTTGTGGAACCAATTTCCTCACTACTCAAAGTACTCAACTGGTGCCTGGAAAATAAGAAAATTATGCCACTTAATCTGGAAGAAATTCACCAACAAATTGGATCTCTGGCTCTTTTGATTTCAGGATCACAATCTACTCCTTGAAATATGAATATGACTATTTGGATTCCTAACAACATGGAAATGTCT
>ML821470.1:18810-33410 GCA_009831015.1 Picea engelmannii
TGTTTAATGGTAAAAATGGTTTAAAGTATGAGCTATGGATTGTAAGGATGAAAGTATTTTTACAAGCACATGGGTATTATATTTGGATATCAGTCGTTACAGGATAAGATATTTCAAAAAGGGAAAAGACTGCAGCCAAGAATGAATTGAAGAAGAATAAAAATACAGTAATGGATTTCATCTTGGATGGATTAACTAATCTGGTAAGAGAAAAGGTTGGTAAATGTTCATCAGCCAAAGAACTTTGGGATAAGTTGCCTAATATATATTCCTCACCCATCGCAGATTCAGAAAATGCCTTAGAAGATGTAGGCATAGATCAAGAAGAAATATGTTCACCATGTCAAATAAATTCAGAAGATGAAGAGTACATAATCAACAGAGGTATGTTGTTTTGATTTAATTTTGAAAAACACATACATCTTGAAATAGAATTCCATGAAGGAAATGAGACAAAAAAACTAATTGAAAAAGAAGACAATTATGGAGAAGAATTGATCGATTCTTTAGATGAACTAAGAAAAGAAAGAGAAGAAAACAAGTCACTCAAGAAAGAATTGGTGAAAATAAAGGAAAGTGATCACATTTTTGAAGAAGCCCAATAGTTCATCAAGAACTTAAGAACTCAACTAGAAGAAGCTAGAAATATTGAAGAAACTCTTAAAGATCAAAAGCAGTATTTGGAAGCCAACATAGAAGTATTGAAGGAAGAAGTAGAAATGAGAGAAAATATATTGGCATGTCATCTTAAGGAAATAACTAACTATATAAACCATCTTGAGGAAGATTTTGGTCAAGAAGAGAAAGGACTTGAAGAATAAATAATCATGTTAAAAATACATCTTGAAGAAGAGAAAAGAACAAAAGAAGTCATGAAGTCTCAGATAATGAAGAAAGAAGAAGAGGTTAAGAAGCTTGAAGAAGAAGTTTTCACATTGAGAAGTAAAATCGTCAAGCTCAACAAGAATGTTGAAGAGACAAAAACATCCACTTCATTTATAGAGAATGAAGAGAAGGACTCTAGGTTTCTAGAAAAGAAGAATGAAGAAAATAGAAAGAGTTATGCAAAAGTACTCAAAGGAAGGAATCATGGTCAACCAGAATCTAAGAAAACTATTAAAGATACATCTTCAAGAATACCATCAATGTTCAAGCCACAAAGAAGCTTCAATCATGATCATGTTCAGTCAAGGAAGAAATTCAGAAGGACTACACCACAAAGAAGATCATTCACTCCGAGGTATGCAAATTTATTTTATGGTCATTTTTTTTATTGTACTAATTTTAGATAGAAGGTTGCATATTGTAGGGATTATAAAACTTTTCAAGCAAGAAATGACTATGTGGCCCCACGTAACATTGAATGTTACAAATTTCATAACTATGGACACATATATAGTGATTGTAGAAGCATGATCGATACTTATATAAAAGAGAACATTGATATCATATACAATAAAGTATGGATAATAAAAAAAAAAAATAGGTGAACAAAGACCAGGTCCCAGAGATCGTAAGATTGGAAATAAAATGAGATGAATAAAATTCTACAGAGAAAAATAAAGATGTCAGATACAAAAAGTTTTGGAAAATAACTGAAAGAAAAAAAGGACTGGTAAATAAGGAACATGTTCAAGAGATTTTACTTTCGGGTATTGTAGTGAAAGATGAATCCACATATAGAAAGAAATAAGTCAGAGCTTAGAGAGATGATGAATCTACCAATGAAGATGATGATGAATACACATCAGAGAAAGAATTTTTCTGAGCCATCCGGCTTACAGACTCCCAGGTAACATGAATATTAGATAGGGGGGGTCTATTTGATAAGTGTGGCAGACCAAAGAACTATCCTTTGAGCAGCTTGCAGAGTTTGAGTAGACATATCTAGAGCAGTCAGTTAGCAGAAGTACAGTTTGATAGTTGTAGTAGCGAAGAGTTCATGATAGTATAGTAATAAATGGGTCAATATTATGGATAGTTGTGCAGTAGAGTATTGGAAAATATGGATAGAGATGGATTTTTAAGAACACTTATCAGGTTTGGAAATATATATGAAAGTGGACGAGAGCATGGATTCATATATTGGTTCAGAGACAAAGGAACATTAAGGATGTTAATTACACAAGAAATGGCTCTAACAATGTTAATGGATTCCAAATTGATAGATATTTTTGGGAAACATGCAGTGCATACATCAATTCACATTCAAAACAAAATAATGTTCATAAACAATAAGGACAAAACTCCCTACGAGTTATGGAAAGGAAGACCAAAAAATGTGAAGCACTTTAGAATATTTTCAAGAAAATGCTACATCAAAAGAGAAGATGGAAGAATGGAAAATGTTTACTCTCGTGTGGACAAAGGAGTACTTTTTGGTAGCTCAAGTACAAGGAAATCATACAAGTGTTACAATATGATATTGAAAAAAGTCGTGGAAGGAATCAATGTAACAATTGATGAAACAGGTGGACGAGAATCAAAAGAAGAAGAAAATGAATCAGTGGAACAACTTTACAAAGAAGAAGAAAAAGATGAAGAATAAGTAGAAGAGGAATATGAATAAGATGAGACAGAAGTAGAAGAACAATTTCAACAAGTGCCTCCAAAGAGACCTAGAAAACGGGTACAAAAGAGTCATCCTTTAGATCAGATTATTGGAAACAAGGATGCAGGATTTGAGACTAGAAGAAGAATCTGTTCACCAAAACAAATGCACCTAACACTCTTATCTATGATTGAACCAAACAATTTTGAAGAGGCCAGCAAGGATAAATTTTGTAATAAGGCCATGGATGAAGAATTGGATCAAATAGAGAATAATGACACTTGGGAATTGGTTGCAAGACGAAAGAATAAGAATTTGATTGGCACAAAGTGGGTTTTCAGAAGTAAATTGAATGAATATGGACATATTACAAGGAACAAAGCTAGATTGGTATGCAAAGGATACACACGGGTTGAAGGAATCAAATTTGAAGAGATATTTTCCCTAGTTTCCCCAGTATCAGATGGACGTAAAGTCATCTTTTATGAATGGGGAACTTGAAGAAGAAGTCTACATCGAAAAACTAGAAGGATTTCAATTGTCAGAGAACACAAGTTACATGTGCAAATTGAAGAAGGCCTTGTATGGTCTAAAACGGGCTCCTAGAGCATGGTACTCTAGTCTGGATAAATTTCTACAGCAGACAGGGTTCAGAAAAGGAAGTGCAAACAACAAACTCTACATCAATATACATAAAACAACCAAAATTTTTTTATTTCTTAAACTAAGTATATCAGAAAAATGATAAAGAGGTTCAGAATGGAAGATTGAAAACCAGTTACCACTCCTATACAAACCAGTTTCAAGTTGAGAAAATATGATGCTTCAAAGTCTACAGACCAGAGGAAATACAATTCAATGATTGGTATCCTACTATATGTGATAGAATCAATACTAGATGTAATGGAGGTAGTTGGAAAGGTGGCACGATTTCAACCATCACCAAAGGAATCACATGTATTATAAATGAAGAGTATTTTCAGATATCTTAAAGGAACAAAATATTTTGGATTATGGTATTTAAAAGGAAAGGATCTATCACTTATTGCCTACATAGATGCATATTGGGCAGGTTGCATTGATGACCAACAAAGCACTAATGAAGCAACTTTCTACTTGGGTGAGTGTTTAGTATCTTGGCTAAGCAAGAAACAATCATCAATATCTTTATCTACAACTAAAGAAGAGTATATTGCAGTAGCAGGATGTTGTACTCAGGTTCTGTGGATGATTTTTTTTTGATAGATATACAGGCTGAGTATGATGAGCCCATTCCAATCTATTGTGATAATACAAGCACCATCAATATCTCAAAGAACCCGGTGATGAGTTCCAAGATGAAGAACATTCCAATAAAGTGTCACTTTCTATGGGAACATGTTGCAGAGAAGAACATCAGAGTTGAATGTGTGGGCATAAAATAACAAGTGGCAAACATCTTTAAAAAACCTCTTCCAAGGGAATCCTTTGAGTATCTTCGCCAGAGACTCAGAGTGATTTCTACTCCAAAATGAATGATTTTGAATGTTTATCTTATATGCATTAGATTTACATGAGGAACCACCATAAAGAGGAAAATTTATGTTGGGAGATCAATTTTAGGAAGATTTCAGTTAGGGAGAGAAACCCCATATGGAAATATACCTTTGCCATTGATGACAAAGGGGGAGAGATTTATCAGATGCAAAGGTAAATACTTGGAGAAAGATCACATAGGCATGGTTCCAGAGGGAGCGATGGTCACAGGGGGAGCATGGGTGATATGACTCCAATATTGCATAAGTGTATTTCTATCAATGCCAAAGGGAGATATTGTTGATTATTTGGGTTGGTTGTCATTGATGTAAACCCTTGAAGAAAGTTCGGTAGTGAATTCTAGTAGGAAAAAGGTTTGGGTAATGGAAACAAATTTGTTTGATGTATAATGGTATGTGTTTTAATATATTTTAAGGTAATAATATTACATATGTATAGTACATGTCATTCCATTTCTAGTGTCACATAACTCCTCATGGTTAGAGAGTTATGGCCATGTGAAGTTGGAGAACCTTCATGAGTCATCTAGAAGCCCCAAAAGGTCAAGTAGTCAAAGTGGTTGAAAATAAAAAATTATTTAAATATGACTATTCTATATGGATAGTACATGTCATGCCATTTTTGTTGGTATGTGGAACATCACATAACTCCTCACGATTAGAGAGTTATGGCCATGTGAAGTTGGAGAACCCTCATGATTCATCTAGAAGCCCCAAAAGGTCAAAGTAGTCAAAGTGGTTGCAAAGAATAAATTGTTTAAATAATAAATTTAATGGATAAATTACTAAGTTGACAAGTGGTTAGAAGTTGTTTATCCCTAAAATAAGGAAAGTGGTTTAAGATGGTTAGAAGGTAACCCCTTGAGGAAGCTACATAAAAGTATAAATAAGAGGCAAGGGTATCAAATTTTAATTTCACTTGAGCATATTGAATATCTATAAGTGATTGAGGTAACCAAAGGATATATAAGGATAATTTCATATGGACGGTAAAGTAAAGAAGGAAAAAATTCAAGGGAAGATAAATTCTTTTGATGATGCTTTCTAAGGTATGTTATTTATAGGTCATTTCACCATTTTCGCAATAACGTTTTTTATAGAATGATTCAAACCTGCGAAATATGGAGGTCAATGAGGAAACATATCCAAGTAGTTGTGACAAAAATTTTATCTTTTTTTTCATTGTATGTTTGGAGTTACACTCCGTGGAAAATAGGGTTTGTGACTAGTCCTAAAACTAGTCTAAAACAGGTGTTTCGGGTAAAAATCTCATAAATTCTTCATAACAGATCCAAATTCAGTAATACCAAATGTATTGGTTAGAGTACATATTTTAGTATTATGTGTACGATTTTTAGATCCATATAATAAATATTTTGTGTGGGGCACACTCTACAAAATCGCTCTCTAGAATAAGCCATAATTCAACAAGGTATGCAATTTTTTCTATAACTCCTTTTCTGAGAGGTTCCAAGCAATGAAACCTGGAGGAATTGCATAAAATACATTGAAGAAAATTTTGTACTATTTTCATATCTGTATTCTTTACAGGTACATATTTATGATTATTTAAAGTTAGGGTTGTTGAATAATCCAAAATTAGTCATGTGAGACTAAAGTAAAGTTTGATGAAAATGCTAGTCTCTTGTTGTTAAACTTAATGAAGGTTTGCAGGAATCTGATCATATACACCGGGTATATTACATAGTTACAAATCAGATTTGGATGATGAAATTGATTAGGTATTTTGGTTGAGGTACATGTTGGGTACATGGTTGAGACAAGTAGTGGATGAGTTGGCACATACATGATGTGCATAGTTGATGATGTTTGTACATCTTGATGAATCACAGTTTATGTGTATTTGATGCATGATTGATACATATTTGGTGCATGGTTGATGCACTCGTTGATGGTACAAGTTGAGGTATAGGTTGGTGCATGGTTGATGCACTTGTTTATGTTACAGGTTGATTGCAGGTTGTTTATGGTACAGGTTGAGTACATGTTGTTTGGTGCAGGTTGATTGGTACAAGTTTACAACAGTATATCTCATAGTGATAGTGTGACACTTGTTCCATCATTCTACTTCTACGTCAGGGTGATTGGTCATCCAGATTATTTTCGACATGAAATGACAGCGGAGATATAATAAAGAAATGCACAGAGATATCACAGATATGAAATAATATAACCGAAATGTATCATAGATGCAACCATAAACAAATATATACAGTAATACATGATTTCTATTAATGAAATAAATGTATAGAGACTGTAAAAACAGAGAGCGAAAGACTCGCTAGAATGGTGGCAACTTATCTCTGAGAAGAGATGTGACGACTACTTGCATTCACAAGAAGATGATTACAATGAGGCTTTGAAGGAATTTTTACAATAAATAGGAATTCCAAAAACCCTATACATCCAAAAACCTAACCCTAGGAGATGAAGCGCCAAAAGTCATATGGGCCCCGTTTGGGTAAGTTAGTACATCAACTTTCCAGGGTCGTAACTTTTGCATACGATCTTCGTTTTAGGTGTATGATAGTCTGTTGGAAAGGTATCATCGAGAAGATTCATTTTGGGGGATTCATCATGCCTTTAAGTGTAATTAATAATATCAATTTCCAAAAACCTTCATTTAGGCCCTCAAAATGGCCCTGGAAGTTAAAAACTACTAAAAATAGTAAATTGCCAAAATTGTGAGAAAACCGTTTTGAGCCAGTTGGAAAAGGTGGGTGGCCATCGATATCCACCTGGATCAATCCTCCCTCATTAGGAATAAATGGTATCCATTTTGTTTAGTGCCCGAGGAAGAGGGAAAAGCGTTTGTTGAATATCCATCTTGGTGAGCTGCTTGCCTGGTTGGAGACGTTGCGCTGCTCAGTTTGTGGAAGTTTGTCATGAACCTATTGTTGGAAGGGTTGAATATATTCAACCAGTTGGGATATCTGAGATGACTGTGTGTAGAAGGAATATTTTCATTTTGTTGCAATCTTATCGACCTTCTTCTATTGGATAGAAGGTGCTTGGGTCGAGGTTGTAGTGGTTGTAGTATCCTTTTGTTCCCCTTTTGAATAGATTCTGAAGAAGATGAATTTTGTAGTATGAGATACTACCTTGGGACACTTTTTAGGTGGAACAGTATTCAAAACTATCTCTATTATTATGTAGAGATGACCGCCCAGAGAAATAATAACACTGCAGGGTCGAGACTCATAAACAACATGGTGCTTCCACATATATGGTTGGCCCAAGAGAAAATCACAGACATCCAGTGGGGAAACATCACATAATACCTCATCCTTGAAAGGTTGGATGTCGTATGACAATTGACACTGCTGGTTAACACGAAGATCTCATCCTTGGTGAAGCCACCCGATGTTGTATGGTTGTGCGTGTGGTATTGTCGACAATCCCAACTATTTGATGAACTCTATTGAGATGAGGTTCTTCTGGCTTCCACTATCAACAATAAAATGTAGCGGGGTCCCCTTCACCCACATCTATGAATGAAAAAGGTGCTCCCCCTCTTCAGGATTTGTTGGTTCTTCTAGTTGAATTGTTGCAGTCGCGACAATAGTAGTGGGGTCTGCGTCAATGATCTTTCCTTTACCAGTTTTTTCAGAATCAGATTCAAAATCAAGGTTCAGCTCCTTGTATTTGATCTTGGCCACCAATGACTGTTTTGAGTGACATTCATCGGTGTTGTGTCTCGGGCATTTGTGGAAATCACACCATTTTTCGGTGTCCTTCTTTGTCTTCCTGTGACCCTTCTTTTCCTGTGTCTTGGAATAGTTTTCAGGAGATTGTTTGTTAGGGATGTCTTTGTCATACTTTGGTTGTTGCGGATTTGTAGACCTAAAATCTCATTTTTTTTGGTGTTTAAATTTCTTCTTGATTTTAACAAAATATCGATAAGGAGCACCGAGTGATGAGATGTCCAGAAAATCCATTTCAGTTTGGATGTATCTGTGTAGAACCCCATTGTATCTCATAACTAAATGTCGTTTGGAGTCTTTGATACCCATCTTGGTGCAAAAGGTATGGAAGGTATTGGTGAACTTTGGAATTGCTTGGCCCCTCTCTTGCCACATTGTGGTCCATCTCATGCACTGGTCCTCATAGTTGTCAATAGGGTAATACTGTTCCTTTACCGCATCCAAATTAACTTGTACCTTGAAAGGTGAGGTGCCTCCAAAGTGGTCGATTGATGAGGATGTTCCTGTTGCTATCAGTTGATGTTGAAGGATGTGAGAAAAATTCTCCATCATTTCGTCCCTCTGTCGCGTGAGAGCTTTCTCAAGCAAAGGATTGATAGGATCGTCTGCTCCATCATTTTTATTTTCTTCTACCATTGAGGGTTTCATGGGTGTTCGAGAGAGATTGTACTCAAGAGAGACAAGCTTGAGACACAACTTGCTATATTTGGACCTCGTCGGGTACATGCACTAAAAAATGATCAAGAGTAACCTCCTCTGATACCACCGATCCAAATTATTTTCGACACAAAATGAGAGTAGAGATATAATAAAGAAATGGACAGAGATATTGCAGATATCCAATAATATAACATCAATCTATCAGAGATGAAACCATAAACAAAAATATACAGTAATACATGATTTCTATTAATGAAAGAAATGTACAGAGACTGTAAAAATACAGAGCGAAAGACTCTCTAGAATGGTGGCAACTTATCTCTGAGAAGAGATGTGACGGCTACTCGTATTCACAAGAAGATGATTACAATGACGCGCTGAAGGAATTTTTACAATAAATAGGAATTCCCAAAACCCTAGACATCCAAAAACCTAACCCTAGGATATGAAGCGCCAAAAGTCATATGGGCCCCATTTGGATAAGTTAGTACATCAACTTCTCTGGGTCGTAACTTTTGCATACGATCTCCATTTTAGGTGTATGATAACCCGTTGGAAAGGTATTATTGAGGAGATTAATTTTTTGGGATCATTAATTCCTTTGGATATCATTGAAAATATATATCCTAAAAAACCTTCATTTAGGCCCTCAAAATGGCCCCAGAAGTTAAAAACTACTAAAAATAGTAAATTGTCGAAATTGCCAAAAATCTATTTTGAGCCAGTTGGAAAAGGTGGGTGGCCACTGAAATCCACTTGGATCAGTTGGAAAAGACAATGAGAGGTGGTTTTATCCACCTTCTGGTTGTAGCTAGAGAACATAGGGGGTTGTAGCCTCCTTCTAGTTGTAGCCGAAGAATTGTGGAGTTGGAGCTTCCCTCAGGTTCTAGCCTGAGAAACTAGGGGGTTGGAACATCCTTCCAGTTGCAGCTGGAAAACAAAGGAAGTTGGTGCTTCCAATGAATGTAATTATTAAATATATATAAGAAAAAGAATTATGTGGTTTTCTCTCGCTTTGGGTTTCCACATAAAAATACGGGTGTATTGTGTATGTGTATGATTGCTCATTTGTTCATTATTTATTTACTCTGCAACTATTGGATGATAATTCTACCTTGATATAACACTTTAATTGTATGGTTAAAAAGGATTAAATTGCTCTATTACTGATTTACCCCCCTCTCAGTAATCCAACAAATGCGATCGTGGGTCACATTTTATGAATAAAAAATAAGGAAATGGGACAGTGATAGGAAAGCATTCAGGCAGTTGAATGGTACAAGAATGACTTATCTTGATAATTTAAAAGAAAATATGCCAAAAATATGTCCCAACAGTTGGGTGTATGACCAGATAGAAGAGAAATATGAGGTGTCTAGTCATAACCCACGTGGAGAAGATATGGATGCACTAAACATAGGGATCAGGTGCAACAACTCTATAATAACCTCTATGCGTACCAAATTCTATTTATAATATTTCACATTTGAATTGTAACACATATTATGCTTTTATTAATGCTTTGATTATTAGACATATGACACCATCCTTTTTTCACATTTTTATAGGTGCATTTGTTCCCATCTAAGTGGGAATATGGACATCATTTTTTCACTAAGTGTCGTAATGAAGGCCACAACACACAATATTGTGGATTGGAGGTCCAGTTCAACCAATCTAGTCGTGCTATCCACATATATGAAAACTTGATAGAGGGGAAGTTAGGTTATAATGGAAACATAGAAGAGATCATGCAAGTGGGATTATCATCATTTCAATGTGTTAATTTTTGTTGCAAGTGATGGGATATATTCAATCAAATAAATGTAAAAGAATATTGTGATAGTGGGATAATATGTATTAAGTCTAAAAAATAGTGGGTTGAAAGTAAGGAACCTTCTGTTTTCCCAAAACATTGCAAAAAAGTGTTCTTTTACCCAGATGTGTTGGATGGGGATTGGTGTTTCATATCGACACGTGATCCGAGATCTAAACATATTTTTAGAACAACTTTGTTACAATGCCAAGAGAGGAAGCTAATCAGGGTGATGACAATGAAGACTGATTTGTAAATGATTTGTTTGGACATTTATATTGTGGATGTGTCATTTTATTATGGGTACATATAATGGACAATTATGTTTTTTTTATTTTGTTTTATAATGTTCAATATGAAAATTTAACCATTTACAAATACTGTATTGAAAATACATTAAATAGGCATACACACATAAGATGTGGTTTTGATATATTTTCAGTGTCATATTTATTGTTTATTATAACAAATGTATGGTGTATTGTATTAAAATATGTTTATGTTAACCTTTGAATTACTAAACATTAATGGACATATCACAAAGTTGGTGGCATACAATATTAAAGATTTATTTTAAATTATACTTTATTTTAAAAAAAATGAAGATATTAAAAAATATTCAAACCTCAAAAATTTTATTGTTTAAGAAAAACAAAATTCATATAAATATAAACTTTGATGGAACTTATAAGGAAAATTCCAACAAAATAACTTCTTGCAACATCTACAGTACTTGTGGTGTTGCATTACCAACTTTGATGGCATTCCCCACCTTAGCTAGTGCAACTATCATGGACTTCACCTATTCCACTCCATCTGTTGTTTTATAATCATATAAACTTATATTAATAATTCATTTTGCATTCTCCTTGAAATAAGTTTCAATACAGGAAGGACATGGAAATTCTAAAGAATCCTTTTCTAGAGCCTAGTCAGAATTAATGAAAATTTTAATGATCCATACTTATCTAAAAGTATAGAAACCTTTGTCAATTTTACTAATTCTTAAAATACTTATTATAAAATGTTGGATCATATTATTTTTTAATAAAATATTCATAAACTCTGTATTAGAGTAAAACATTGTGAAACCATTTCATCGAAAGTCCATATATCAAAATGTATTATTATCCTCTAAATTTATTATTTTAAATTTAATTGAATAAATTTCATATATTATAATATTTGTATGATATAAATTAATAAAATCTTCGAAAAAAATAAATATTAATAGAGTATAATAATTATGATTTTATCTTAGTGGGTTATCTCAAGTCGGTGAGTGTCGTTGCTTGCTCGAATGAGGTTTCCAGGTCAAGTCCCTAGCCAAGAGCCTACTTAGGGCATCACTTGATGTCCCCACTAGGTTAGGCCTGTAATCAGGTCGAACGGTTTACCCCATTTACCATCCATGAAATGTGGGGAAGTACTCAAGGCACTAGAAAATTTGGGTCATTTTGCGATGACTATTTCGATGCTCTTGCGACATTACATCATGGATATTGCGATGAATATTGAGTCTTTCAAACATCGTTTCATGTGACATGAAAATTTCGAATAACTTGAATTAACGTCACAAGAGCGACAACCGTAGGGAACTTCTCACAACTACGACAAAAAAAGAAATATCGTCGCCAATATGACTAAGTGATGAAATTGTCGAAAGAGAGACACAGTAGGAAAATCGTCGCACACTCGAAAATATAGGAAAAGTAAGTGAAACCAAATGTTTGTCACTATTCTGATGATAACATGGTATATATCGACGATTTCTCTATACAAATTTTGTGGTTTATATAACAAATTCGTCACAGGATTTCTATTGTGTGTCACAATTTTGATGACAACTTTTGTGGTCTATATAGCAAATTTGTCGCATGATTTCTATGTTTGTCGAAATTGTGACAAAAAATTTTCTTGGTTTATATAGAAAATTTGTCGTAGGATCTTTATTGTGCATCGAAATTGTGACGGCAACTTTTCTTGGTTTATATAGAAAATTTGTCGCATGATTTCTGTTGTGCGTCAAAATTGTGACGACAACTTTTCTTGGTTTTTATAGAAATTTCATCACATGATTTATGTTGTGCATCGAAATTGCGATGAAAACTATTTATTTAAAAAAAAAAACATTAAATATTTTTTTTTTGGCAAAATAAATAAAATTTTGTTTTTGAGCAATCTTGTGGGAATCTTTCAAATTAAGGGTTTATTGGGGGAATCTTTAAAATTAAGGGCCATTCCATTTATTTGGAATATTTAGAAATATCATTCTAAGTACAAAGCTTGTTGGAATCTAGTTGGGCAAGGCCATTATCTTCTTTTTTGTTTAATGATATATACACAAGGTTAATTTCCTTGCAAACTTACATTTCTAACATTATTTTTAAACTACATGTTGGAGGGTGAATTATCCATGACAAACAAACATGTTTTTAAATGGGATGTTGCAGGGGGGATCATAACATCCCCTCTTTACCTACCAACCAAACAAATCTTGAATCTTTGTGGAGAATCACAACACCCTTTCTTTACCCATCAACTAACTAACATTGGATATTATTTAATTATATATTATGTATATAAACACACTTTTTTTCTAGCAAGAGAATTAAATTTGGATACTACAACAAGTTTGAGACTAGCATTGGAGAGTGGGGAGTTTTACCTTTGGTCAATGTTCGTATCTCATGGAATTCACCTAATACTTTTATCAAGCTCCAATTCCATTTCCATTGGTTGACCTCTATTAAAAGACCAAAAGGAGCTTTCTATTTATATTATCTCTAGTCATTGAAAGAATACAAGTTGATATTTGAAAGAGAACTAAAAACTACAAGGATATATGATAGGGTGTAATCTATATGTCTAATGAGGTCACTCTTTTGCAACTATTCAAAATAATGGGAGGAGAAATTGAAACTTTTGGCTTCAAATATGGAAGGAATCATTTTGGATTGATGAAATTGTAGATATCAAATGCTAACATTACATAATCCAAGTGAAGTAGGGATATTTGAGGCCATTGGATCCATTTTTCTAGTAAAAACAACAAATTCATCAATCCAAAATTGCAATTTCAACAAAGATTGCCTAGATAGAATCTAGTGAGGGAAAATCACAAAAGGTCAAAATCATTTAACATTTATCCTTCTTCTATAATTCGGTAGCCTCTAATTTACCACGTGTTGAACTTGAAACATCCTTTGTTATTGGAAGGGAATACTTCTCTATAAATAATTTAGTAAAACATAACAACTTAATCAAGAGGATAAAAATATCAATGAAATAGAAGGATATATCCATCATACTTTTGTGTGATACCTCATTTAATAAAATACTTAAATGAGCCAAAATAATGTTGGATAGAAAAAGAGATATATGTTTTAATAGGGAGTCTTACTTGTAAGGATTAATTCATGATATTTTTAAGGTTGTTTAGTTGAATTAATTAAATTGTGATTTAGCAATGAATGAATCAAAAACTACCATAACTAATACAAGTGGAACCCTTAATTCATTGTGTGTAACATCCCACTCTGGCGCACTGACAAAACTTATTCTTTGAGGACACTTGCTCGCAAGTGATCTGGATTTTTATGATGATGAACCACTTAACCTTGATGATGATGCGTCATGATTGATGACAGGATGTTTTACTATTGCTATATACAGGGGCTATTGACTCAGTTTCATTGAGTGTGCAGGGTTTCAGACCTTGAGGATGCAGAGGCATCGGTGGAACTCCCTTGGACTCCGGATTGAGTCAGGGAGTGGGCTATTTGAGTTGTTTTCATTTACAGTGTGATATTGTGTGGTTTTGATGATATACTACTGATTTCATGATATGTTGTTGACATGATATGACATGATGGTTGATGATGCAGGCTGACGATAGCTTGCCGACCAGACTCACATATGGAGTAAAGGGGCCACACACGAATTCCAGAGAGATTGAGGGAGAGGTGTGTCAGCAGCCCTGCCACAGCCTATTATCACTCCCGTCGTGGCTCGAACTGTAGGTTAATGATTACCTAGTTCGAGAGGACCCGCGATGCCGTGAGGGCAAACTGCGACAGTCACTCACGATTGAACTGTAGGTTAACGATTACCTAGTTTGAGGGGATCCACGATGCCGTGAGGGCAGACTGCGACAGTCGCTCACGTGATTCTAAGGGGCGCGCAATAAGGCGGGGGCCTTATTCCTTAGAATCCCTTAGTCCCCCACAAGTTCACCTGGCGGAGTGTTGACTCCAGGGGTTATAGATTCTACCAATCCGTCAAGTCAGCGAGTGGCACCCTTGGAGCATGTG
>ML821471.1:14933-38433 GCA_009831015.1 Picea engelmannii
GCCTTCAAATTCGCGTTCAGGTTCGAATTCGCTTTCAGGTTCGAATTCGTTCAGGTTCGCCTTTAGGTTCGAATTTGAGGTTCGGCGAACCTAAATGAACCTAAAAAATTTTATGGGGTTCGCCGAATTTCGAACCTAAAGCATTAGGTTCGGCGAACCCTGTGACATAGGTTGCAACTGCAACTATAACTGAGCAAATCATCCCAATCTATCTTCCAGCGGTTAGATTGTCCGAAGATAGTGTGGGCCCATAACCTGTTGGAAAGTAATGGATGTGCTTGTTTAACCATAGACAATATAGCAATATTGTCACCCAACCATAGGTCGAAGCAAAGCCACCCCTGAGCACCTTAACCTTGACAGAGAATGATTCTGGAAGCAAACCAATAGCCAACCAAGGCTAATGCATAAAGATAACCAAGACTGATCAGAGAGTCCAACCATAACCAACAGAAAGTCCGAGCCTAAACCAGGAAACCAGATTGCGGCAGCTGCCGACTGTAGCTACTCCCCAGACTTGTGCACTAGCCCAGTTCCTGCAGTGCGCACTTGTTCCCAGCTGCAATTCTGAGTCGTGTGTACAAAATGAGGTCTGGCTACTGTATTTATACTGTTTCCTGAGCTACCTGGGCCGACTTCTCATTCTGGACACTAAATACTTAATATTAATTATTTCCTTGAGCCGACATGTCTTCTAGGGTTATGTTCAATGCTTTAGGGTTACTTCTTGCTTCCCGAAATATTCTATTCTTGTCAAGGTTACACGTGGAGGTAAATATCTCCCGCAGCTACCATAATATCAACACCCGTGTCATGTTTAGGAGCATCTTCATGTTCCATGTTGGACACTCGAAAGCTAGGTTATATGGAAAGCATAAACAACACTGGTAAGTGATTAGACCCATTTGGATCACACAAATGTTCTCATATACATGTTGTGCTTTGCAATTAAGAAATGATAGAGGAAAGTGTTGCCTTGGAGAAGAATGTCATTGTGTTGTGCTTTGTCTAATTGAACAATAAACAAAACTGCTCATTCTTTTGCTTGATGAGAAAATAAGTGATGGGCCATGTGACACAAGACAGCATTGATTGAATAGTCAACAAACCAGACGAAGCGGAACTGAGCCCATTGGAATTGGTGGCAATTTGATAAATAAATAAAACATTCGAAAGTAGAAGAAGCACACAGACACGGGCTGGAAAAAGAATGTAGATACATTGTTATATTCTCAGTCTTATAAGCAATTGAAGGGACATCAATTGGATTTTATTGATTTCGCAAAGGATCCGTGTTGGTGAAATGGATAGGCCATTGGCCTAGGCCTATGGCCTTATATGTTGTTATATTCCCAGTCTTATTGTTGAAAGTGTAACAAGGAAGGTCGTCCATCATGTGTTATTGTCTTTGCATGAAGGAGGACATTAAAAATGAAGCCAAGTTAATTATTGAACTTTTCCAAAGTCTAACTTAGGAAAAGTACATTAAGTTATTTCTAAGTTAATGTTGACTTGATGAAGGTACTTTTCTAAAGTTCAAGTGAGAAATAATTTAAGTGATGGCTAATCTAATCTTGGCCATTGATCTCACAGTAAAGATCTCAGCCATAGATCTCATTGGAAATTTAGGTTTTTCCCTTGATCATCAAGTCAAAAGGAAAATCGACTTGGTGGAGAAGACACATTGAGAGTTTGAGAGATCAACTTGCTTGAGCATTCTGCTGGAGAGCAAGTGAGGGTATGCAGGAGAAATTGAGAAAAGCAAGACGGAAGTTTTCCTCCTTCCAGAGATCGAATTATTTGCCTGAGCTAGATCACAGAGGCAGGGCGTGTGACGCAGAAGGGCCGAAAGGGTGACACAGAAGCCGTACCAGACAGATCACATGTGTGAGGGTCGTGAGGGTGACACAGGAGGGCCGTACAAACTCAGGGAGGGTCAGATCTGCTGAGATCTGTCTCAGCCATACGATTTTTCCAGTTGGGGCAATAATCAATTTTCTGGATTGTAAGATTGCCATATTTTTGTTGTAATAAAATTATCTCCTAAGACTGCTACACCGGTTTTCCCATCTTGGGTTTTTCCGGGGGTTTTCATACCCAAAATATTCGTGTCCCTCTATGGTGAATGATTGTTGTTAATTCTCTCAGTATTTATTTTTTTTGCTGCATAAGTTTATTGGTGAAGAAACTCAACTGTGATTGCAAGTAAAATTTGTTTAACTGTGATTCAAGTGTTGGGTTTTATAAATGAACATGGTATCAGAGCTGATCTGAGAAAATATCAGCACCAAGTAATGGATTGGGAGCAGATCTATTAGATCAGGATAGATCTAGAACAGATCTATCAAATCAGGATAGATCAGGAGCAGATCTAGCAGATCAGGGACAGATCTAGCAAGATCCAGGACAGATCTGAAGAGAAAGTCACAAGATCACTAAGAGAGAGGAATTCATGATGGCCATGCAGCTGAGATTTGAAGACAGACTCCAGGAGGCACAGAACTTTCCCACATGGAAAGAAAGGGTCACCAGGATCCTTGATTTTAATGAAGTTGGAGATCATATCGACTCCAATAAGACCGCTCCCACAGATCCGGCTGAGTTAGCTAAGTGGAAGAAGGCGGATTCCAAGGACATGCTTATTATCCTTGATGGGGTGAAGGATCACATAGTCCGTCATCTTTCAGGGAAGAAGTCTGCACTTGAGATGTGGACAGCCTTAGGAAACCTGTACCAAAGAAAGAACGAGAACTGGATTATGGTGTTGCAAGAGAAGCTTAGAAACACCAAGATGGCCAAAAGGCGAAGGAGTTGTTTCCTATCTCACCAAGTTGACTCAGATCAGGGACGAGCTTGGAGCAGTGGGCTCTAAGACAGAGGACGCAGAACTGGTGCAAGTAGCACTAAATGGCTTTTCCAAGTCATGGGAGTCCTTTGTACGAGGTATAGTAGCTCGGGAGAAGCTACCTGGCTGGCAACACTTGAGGGACGATTTTGTGCAGGAGGAGATTCGCCTAAGCCGGGCGAGTGGGTCATCCACGGGACAGCAGATAGTGGATGAGGAGGCCCTAGCTCTTACCGGCAAGAGTAAAGGAAAGTCTAAGAAGAAGGGTGGTAAGAAGAAGATTGACGTGTCTAAGGTCAAATGCTTCATCTGCCACAAGCAAGGGCACTTTGCTTCTCAGTGTCCAGAGAAGAATAAGAACAAACCTCAGATGGCAGCATCGGCAGGAGTGGAGGAATTCTCCAAGAGTTTTGAGGAGGATTTTTGCCTCATAGCATATATGGAAAAATCTACAGCTAGAAGTGTATGGTACATTCATAGCAGTGCCTCATGTCACATGACAGGGCACAAGGACTTCTTCATCAGCCTACAGGAGGGAGGAGTCAATCTCCACATTGAGTTGGGAGATGATGCGCGCTATCTGGCACAAGGAGTTGGTACAGTTTCATTTCAGAGGGAGTCGGGTAAACCACTCCGGCTAGCTAACATACTATACGTACCAGGTCTCACGAAGAACCTGATTTCAGTGTCAAATCTTGAAGACAAAGGTTTTCATGTTTCGTTTCACAGTGGAAAGGTTTACATCAGGCCCAAGGGGTTAGATGAACAGCCGGACAGGGTGATCGGTATTAGGAGTGAGAAAGTGTACAGGTTAACTTTGAGCTTGCAAAGGCTCTGGTCAGTAACAGCACCAGTCAGAGCGAGTTGTGGCATAGGAGGATGGCACACTTGCATTATGGAGTATTGGGGCATTTGACACAGGCGGTCATTGTGTTGTTGATTGCAGCTTCATGAAACATCCTCCAGATTTTTCTCCTCTGGACTGAGTTGAGACATCTGTGTGAGGGAGCCCAAGTGTTGGGTGTGCCAATGTGATGGGTGTACGTCAGACTCTGGACTGAGTTGTGATGAAGTGTGGTCTCCTGCCTTGTACTCCTCTGGACTGAGTTGAGTCGGCTTGAGATGGTGGAGATTGCTAGCATTTGGAGGTCTTCTTCAAGAGGGTCGAACCCTTGGTCTTCATCTTCTTCAGCAGGATGTACCAACAGCTAGGGGGGTTGTGCAAACCCTAGCTTTTTGTATTGGATCTCTCATATTGTATTCATCATTTGGGAGGCTTGTCTTGTGTTCCGGGAGCATTTTGTAGCAACTCATATCTTCTTGTCTTGAAGCCATCTGAAGCTATTCCAGATCGGCTTCTATATTGTATCAGGTGCTTGCTTTCTTATAATAAAGATCAGATCTTGTTGTGGTTCCATATCTTGTATATTGTTGAGATCTTATTTATTGAGTGTATCTTGAATAAACTATGACTGAATAACTGAAATAAACCCTAAGGCCGAAATATCAGTGGCCACCCTGCATACACAACAGTAAAACAGTTAAATCAGGAGTAAGTTAGTGTTCCTAAATGAAAAAATTGGCTTGGGAACATTACAAAAGAACATTAAGTTATTTCTAATTTAATGTTGACTTGATGAAGGTACTTTTCTAAAGTTCAAGTGAGAAATAGTTTAAGTGATGGTTAATCTAATCTTGGCCATTGATCTCACAGGAGAGGTCTCAGCCATAGATCTCATTGGAGATTTAGGCTTTTCGCTTGATCATCAAGACAAAAGGTAAATCGACTTGGTGGAGAAGACACATTGAGAGTTTGAGAGATCAACTTGCTTGAGCATTCTACTAGAGAGCAAGTGAGGGTTTGCAGGAGAAATTGAGAAAAGCAAGACAGAGGTTTTCCTCCTTCCAGAGATCGAATTATTTGCCTGAGCTAGATCACAAAGGCAGGGTGTGTGATGCAGAAGGGCCGAAAGGGTGACGCAGAGGCCGTACCAGGCAGATCGTATGTGTGAGGGCCATGAGGGTGACACACGTGTGACACAGGAGGGCCGTACAAACTCAGGGAGGCTCAGATCTGCTGAGATCTGTCTCAGCCATACGATTTCTCCAGTTGGGGAAAAAATCGATTTTTTGGATTGTAAGATTGCCATATTTTTGTTGTAATAAAATTATCTCCTAAGACTGCTACACCGGTTTTTCCATCTTGGGTTTTTTCGAGGGTTTTCATACCCAAAATATTTGTGTCTCTCTATGATGTATGATTGTTGTTATTTCTCTCAGTATTTATTTTTTCTGTTGCATAATTTTATTGGTGAAGAAACTCAACTGTGATTGCAAGTAAAATTTGTTTAACTGTGATTCAAGTGTTGGGTTTTATAAATGAACACTTATAAGCAATTGAAGGGACACTAATTGAATTTTATTGATTTTGCAAAGGATCCGTGTTGGTGATGTTGAAAGTTGTAGCATCGGACAAGTACCTCCACGTTGGCGTGTGTCTAGCACGTGGAAGTCGTCTAATGCCTCTTAGAACCTTAGAAGTTCATTTTATTTAAATGAGTGACCTTTTGTAATTAATGGAGGTTAATTAAGTTAAAATCCTAAGTTGTTGGCTTTAGTAACTTAAGTGAAAATTAGATTAAGTCCTAGCCATTGGATCTAGAAGTGAAGGTAAGATTAGATCTCAGCCCTTAATCACTTTGGAAGAGATCTAGGGTTTGATTTGGTCTAATCTCAAGATTATAAAAAGGCAGCTAAGGTGAGATGATGAGATACAATGATGGTACACAGAGTGAGTGAGCACTCAGGTGTGTCAAGGCAGGGGCCAAGGAAAGGGTGCAGGGAGCAGCAAGGAAGATAGCAACCAACAAGATCGAAGGACAGATCTTGGGCTAGGCTATTTGTTGATTTGTATTTCCTCAGAAGGGCCATTATCCCAAGACAAGAGTCCTGATTTTATAGCAATAAAATCATCACAGAACTAGTTTTCTCGCGAGGGTTTTTCTAGGGGTTTTACCCGAATCTCGTTTGCAATTTGTGATTGGTTTCTGTCGTTAATGCTTCCGCTGAATATTTGTTTGTTAATGAACCTAGTTGTATTGTGATTCAATAAAATCTGTTTTTGCTCAGAATTAACAATCATGTGCTAGGTTTCAAAAATTTAACATGGTATTAGAGCCTCACCTATGAAGGAAACCTGGTTGCACTAAAGTGCGAGATTTGTTGCAGTGGGAATTTTTAAATTTTCTGCAGAAGGGAAGAAAATTAAATTAAAAAAAAGAAAGAAGTGCAGGGTTGTATGGCCGCCACCCTACAGTCGTCGTACAACACTGTCATGTGTTGAGGAGCCAGTCACGTGGGGAGATAGATCTGTGTGCAGATCGGGATCTGAGAGAGACTGCGTGAAGTTGTTGTTGGAGCGTCGAGGAGCAACATTGAAGGTGATAGTAGAGGTAACGGTTGTGAGAGGCGACAAATGGGGATTGGTTGTTGAGAGAAAATCGTTGCTTTGTGGAACAGTCGCACAAACAGAGAAAGGATCGTGCCAAGTGCACTGAGGGTCTGTGATGTTGGAGCAGTCGTGAGCAGGTCGGTTGAGTGGAGGCCACGGCAGAGCTAGCTGCCAAACTAGCCGCTAACAGGATTTGGAGTGTAAGCTTCCGCAGAGGTCGTGGAAAGTTGTTGTAGCAGCCGGTGTGGAGGAGAAGTTGGGGGTGTAGCTAGAGCAGCCACATGGGGAGCAGGTCGTCGCCAGAAGGAGCAGCAGTTGAAGCCGCCAAGCCGTCGGCAAAGAGAATCCCACAGGCAAGTAAGTAAGTTGTCGGTCGAGGATAATTCGGTGTAGAGGCAGTTGACCAAGGAAGTTGGGCGCACGGATGGCAGCAAAAAAGATGGCTCGGACCCGAAGATAAACAGCCAGGGGTGACAAAGTCGAGCAGACAACTGAGAGTGCAGGCACGGGGGTCACGAACCAAGCTCGCGTGGAGGAGACCATCCACCAAAGACAGCCACGCAAGGCAGCGGCCAGCAAGGTAGCAAGATAGGCCAGCAATGCCATGAATCCCCGAGCAGACTCAGGGTAGCAAGGGTTGGGTAGGCCCTAAGTAGGTATGTGCAACCCCAGGCAATAGGCAGACTGCCCAAAATTTTTTAGGCAGCAAGTATAATTGTCGGGCAACCCAGAAAAAGACCCGAGCAACAACAAGACGCTGTAGGCAAACTCAGGCAGCGTCAGGCAAGGGTCCGGTGACGGAGAACAAGGAGCAGGTAGCTTTGAAGGTTGAGCATCTTAGAGAGAATCAGCCTTCAAGTTCAGGTGGGAAGGAGCAGCCTTCCAAGTTTGTCCAAAAGAAGTCATGGTTCAAGATGGCCATGCAGGATACTCAAAAGCAAGAGGCTTCTAGGAGCATCAACAACAAGTCTTCAAAGCAGGGTCCAAGAGATATGGCAGGGACAGCTTTCGTGTCAGAGGGAGCAGCCAATTAGGTGGATTGGAGAGCACCCATGGTAGCAGATCGGATAGCGAAGACAGAGCCACCTCCAGGTGATGGAGTACCTTCCTCACTAAGAGGGAGTGTTGAAAGTTGTAGCATTGGACAGGTACTTCCACGTTGGCGTGTGTCTAGCACATGGAAGTCGTCTAATGCCTCTTAGAACCTTAGAAGTTCATTTTATGTAAATTAATGACCTTTTGTAATCAATGAAGGTTAATTAAGTTAAAAGCCTAAGTTGTTGGCTTTAGTAACTTAAGTGAAAATTAGATTAAGTCCTAGCCATTGGATCTAGAAGTGAAGGTGGGATTACATCTCAGCCTTTAATCACCTTGGATGAGATCTAGGGTATGATTTGGTCTAATATCAAGATTATAAAAAGGCAGCTAAGGTGAGAGTATGAGATACAGTGATGGTACACAAAGAGTGAGTGAGCACTCAGGTGTGCCCAGGAAGGGGTCGAGGAAAGGGTGCAGGGAGCAACATGGAAGACAGCAGCCAGAAAGATCGAATGACAGATCTTGGGCTAGGCTATTTGCTGATTTTTATTTCCTCAGAAGGGCCATTATCCCAGGACGGGAGCCCTGATTTTATAGCAATAAAATTATCACAGAACTGGTTTTCGGTTTAGGAGTGAGTTAGCGCATGGAGGAGTTTACAAGGTGCATACATTGAGTTAACTAAAGCACCACCCCCTCTCTCTCTCACTTCACTCCCTCTCTTTCTCACTTAGTCACCAGTTGGACTAAGACTCCAGGGGTTTTACCCGAATCTCGTGTGCAATGTGTTTGGTTTCTGTTGTTAATGCTTCCGCTGAATATTTGTTCGTTAATGAACCTAGCTGTATTGTGATTCAGTAAAATCTGTTTTTGCTCGGAATTAACAATTGTGTGCTAGGTTTCAGAAATTCAATCAGTGAAACAGACAGCACATAGGCCTACCATTTGTGGATCACTCTCCAAATGACATTATCAAGCTTAGTATTGGTGGCTTCATAGCGATCGATGGGAACAAATCTCCCGCTCTAGTTTAGTGACTGACTAAAGACTGCTTTGTTTTTAGCTTTCCCATGCGCTTTGGTTGAGTATGTCTCTTATTTGTGGTATCATTTGCTCTCTTTATCTTCGTCTCGAAGGTTGTACTTCACTTCATTCTCAATGGTTTACCCATTCAGTTTAACCCCACCTTTACTCGTTACTATGTCATTTGCTTAATTTCGTTTACAGAGATGACCCAGGCACAGTCTTTATTTTGCTATTATTACTTTCTGTATTGTTGAATTCCAGTGACCTGCTTCGGTCATTGCTCGACATTAATATTTTGGACATTTCACTTATATCACATTAGCATAAGTTGCTATAAATATAATTCTTCTACCTCTCTATATAATATGCACTTGCAGTTGTATGATTTTTCCTTCTTTTAATTTAGATGCACTTTGATTGTTGACATCACCCACACACTCTTTAATAAACATGCATCCCAATCAATTGCTTCAAATATGATTCCTCTCTCTCTCTCTCTCTCTCTCTCTCTCTCTCTCTCGTATTCACTTGCAACCATATAACTTTGCCTTCTTTTTATTTTAGATGTACTTGGACATCAGCGACATACTCTTCAATAACTGGCATCAAATTCAACTTCCATGAAGATGATTCTTATCTCTCTCTTTATACTATGCACTTGCAGCAGTATGATTTTTCCTTCATTTAATTTTAGATGTACTTTGACACCAAGCACGCACTCTTCAACAAACAGGCATCCCATTCTCTATTGATTTCTTTGCTACTGCTATTTCTCATGAAAACTAAGACATGGCAGTTTCTAACAGCCTTCCAAGGAGCAATAAAAAAATCACTTTGAGATGTACTTTCCTACAAGACCACTCAGTGAATGATAAAATATAGTTCCTATATTTGCATTAAAGAACATTATAATCTGTTCTTTCTCTGGGCAACTTTCAATCTTATACTAACATGACTTCTTGAACAAGGGAATACAGTACTTGTACATAACTGGCAGTTCCAGTAAATGAACTAAAAAAGGAGTAAAGTCTCAGAGGTACATACATTATAATCACCAACATAATCCCACAGCATTCCATCTTTCACCTCCACCACTCTATTGACTATTTGTCTCAAAAAGTATCGATCATGGGACACTGCAATAACTGTTCCACGGTACTCTCTTATTGCCTCCTGATCATTGGAATCTAGTTAGTATGTCAAAAACTGTGCTTTCTCAGTTCAAAATTAAATTTCATGACTAGAGCGTTATGAAGGGAAAGTAGCAGAGGACTTCTTTTAGGCATGATGCAAATTAAAGTTTAGTATTTTCACCTCAAGCAACTCCTTTGAAGGTATGTCAAGATGATTAGTCGGTTCATCCAACACCAGCAACGTCGAAGGAGTGACCATGAATTTACAGAATGCAAGCCGGGCCTGGAACAGTACACTTAACCACATGCTCAATCCTTTTATATTTAACAATTCTTTAATCAGGCATACAAACTTTAACACGAAAGATTAAAATTACAATCATCTAGCAGTAGATTATACTCAGCACAAAATAGCAATCATTGGTAAAAGACAGTAACCACCACAGAGAGAATAAACTCATAAGAGGCTTCATAAATTATGAAATAGGCAAATTAAACATACAGACTAAAGCTATGAATTGTGCAAGCAACAAAGGGATATCTAAATAAGCTCATCAACAAAATAAAATGACAAAAAAGGCATGAAGTCTAACAATACTTGACAAAAAGAAATTAGAGTCAAAGGTGCTTTTATCTCAGCTTCCTCAAGAATACGTCAAATGACAACCTTCTTCAAAGATCCAGCATGACTGAATGGTTCAGATCATTGCAGCTTTTATTCTATTTCATTTGAATGTCGAATACTGAATCCCATAGTTACCAGAAATAGAACGGTGAGATAGCGTTTCAGGGAGAAACCCATCAAAAATGTCGTTTCCCATTCACAAGTAACCTGTTTTGTCAATAACACCCTGCATTTTTCCTGAATCATTCTGCATTTCAGACAACCTCTCCAGAAACGAAAGGCAAGAAGGGTGGACAAAAACTTCACTTGCTTACTGTTAGCACACTTTTCCACACTTAGATATGATCTAAAACAGCAATATAAATCAGTGAGGAAAAGCATGTAATTATAGAGAATACTGCCCCAAATGCCACTGACAGATCTCTCTCCGTTTGGCTTGGTGCTTGCCAACCTCACGGGGGTGTCCCTAGCCTTTCTTCATGCTGTCCATGACCTGTAAATCTGCACATAAACAATAAAAAACAGCAGCAAAAAGGGTTGTTTTGTGGCTGCGATTAGACAACCAAAGGGTTTAAAAATGTTTGTTTCGATATTTGTGGAGGAATCCCTAGAACGTTAGCTGACAAATCATGAAAATAACAAGTGAAGATGCACTATTAAGTGGCTGAAATACACCAAAATAATAGGCTAAAAATTTATAAATCATGCACAAATAACATCAACAATACCAACGATCCAAGAGGGCTTGATACGAGCATGAGGCTCTATTTCTGAATATGCCAAGCGGTTGTTTGCACCAGAGAGACGGATTACAAAAATGGTATAGTGATGATCCCTGCACGTGAGAAGAGAAAATAGAATAGAGAGAAAAAATAATGGAGTATGCTGTCACCAAAGAAGATCCAACTCTATGTCAATGGGGAAATGTTGCTAATATAGAGAATGGGGGCACATATCCCAAGAGAGGCCTCTCCTTAGCCATGTGCATGAGTGAGTGAGAGAGTGAGTGGTGTGGCCATGTGCCTCAACTGCTAGGAGTGGTGTCTCCATGCGCTAGTGACAACTGGAGAAGAGTAATGATGTGCCCAAAGCAAGGTGAGCGTACTCCTGTGGATCCGGAGAGGAGTAGAGTTGAAGTCTATGCATGCAACCATAAGTAAAGAAGAACCGATGGAGGAGAAGGGGGGTGCACCAGTTCATTTAGGAGTTAGTTTCAGTTGAAGTGAATATGAACTAGAGAGAGATGTGTGCCTTAGTGGAGTAGGACAAGGGATAGTGTAGTGAAGTGAGGATAAAGTGGAAGAGAGAGGAAGTTAAGGGATAGAGAGAGGGAGTTCTCAGTTAAGTGAGGAGAGAGGGAGATGAAGTGGAGGAGAGAGGGAGTAGAGGTGAGATGAAAGTGAGAAAATAAATGAGGCGCCCCAGTTGACTAGAGTGAGTCTTAGTCCAACTGGTGACTAAGTGAGAAAGAGAGGGACTGAAGTGAGAGAGAGAGGGAGTGGTACTTTAGTTAACTCAATGCATGCACCTCGTAAACTCCTCCATGCGCCAACTCACTCCTAAACCGATGCATGTGGCCCCAGTCCACACCAGTTGACTCATGCATGCACCTAGATGACTCAAGCCAATGTCCAGATGACTCCTAGCACCGACCACCTCATCCCAATCTCATGCATGCGCCCAAGTGTTATCATTTCTCACTCATGGAGGCTGCCACATGTCACAATATATAGCTGCCACGTGTCACCTCCAAAGACTGCCACATGCCACATCCCAAAACTACCAAGTGTCAATTATGCATGGATGCCACATGGCACTCTGCATGGCATACTGCTAAAAATAGAAAATGCTCGCATGTATGAAATTAGGCTTATCGTACTCGGTTTTCAGTGGGGAGTCTAATGTGGTCAAAATCGACATCCAGGGTACTGCAAAACAGAAAGTCCTCGCATGTTGCCCGAGAATAGCTCATCGGACTTGGAATCTCGCAAGGATTCCAAATAGATGTTCAGATTCAACATGCAAGCCTTTGAACTAGGACTGTTGTATGAAGTGTCATGCATGTAATCCGAACGAAGCTCTCTGGAATGATGGGCTCACAAGGATTCTAAATATACCATCAAAACTGCCATGCGGACCTCTGAACTCTGTCTCTTCAAAAGTAGGAGAACTGCTAAAAATAACCAACTCCATCCTATCTCATGAAACCCTGTGTAGTCGTTGTCTCTGAAACAAGGAAATCATCACTAAACCACTCTGTACCTAACCTCAATGGGAACCCACCTTGGCTTAGAACCAAATTGTCTCTAGGGAACTGTCTGAATGCCAGCCATATAAAACATGTTGGCTCCTAACCCTCAGGATTTCCAAGTGAGAAAAACCAGGGGTTAACACTCACTGTTGGTGTTGGGGTTGTTAAGGTTTAAGCTATTATTAGGTTTCTTTTCATTTCACTAGATAACAATAGCATAGATAGGATCACTGAGAAATACACAATCACAAGAGACACATCATTTATCCTGGGAAACCCTCATGGGGGAGAAAGCACAGCAAAAACTTCCTTAATATAGATAGCCAATACAATGCCAAGAGATAACTCAAACAAATACAGAAAGTCCTCTCCCAAGAATGCGCCTCTCTCTCTCTCTTCCTTCTTCTCGAACTACAGCTCCAAACTTGCGCTCTGATGAACAAGTGAGTGTGTGTCCAAATGAGGCGCTAGCCTCTCTTATTTATACAATCTGGCACGTGTGAATGGAAGTGTCTTTTCACTGGCAGGGCCGACTTCACATTCTGGGTGGTTATAACCACCTTTGATTAATCTAGGGGCCGACTTCTTATTCTGCCTGTTACAATTAGGTTTTGACCAATCCGCAAAAGGGGATTTGGTCATTTACAGTGACCGACATGATCAATCTGCAAAAGGGGATTGATCTAATGAATAATACATCAATAATAAATAGAATACTCTTTGCAGTTACAATATTTCAACACTCCCCCTTAACAAGAAGGGTATTCTACAACAGCATCAGGCAAGAGAGAGGACAACATCATCAACAGCTTCTTGGAACACTGACTAGCGTATCTATAAATCATCGGAATTTTTTCTCATCATCAACATCGTCATTCACAACAGAGAGTTGGAATGATATCATCATCTGCATCAACATGGATTAGTATAAAACTAATACATCATCATCATAGCACGAGGCTGGTCACATCATCACAGCACGAGGCCAGCACATCATCACAACAATTAAGCTGGCACATCATCACAGCAATTAAGTTGGAAACATCAACACAGCAATTAAGCTGGAAACATCAACACAGCAATTAAGCTGGAAATATCAACACAGCACGAGGCTAGAATATCATCAGCACGAGGTTGGCATCACAGCACTAGGATGGCAACATCAACACAACACTACTCCCCCTTTCGAGGGAGGTCCTTTCAGACTATACCAAGCTTATCTCGAAAGTGCTCAAACTTTACACGAGATAGAGGCTTGGTCAACACATCAACAACCTGTTCATTTGTGCTAACATATTGGAACTTTATGGCTCCTCTCTGCACCATGTCACGGATGTAGTGGTATCGGATCTCTATGTGTTTTGACTTGTCATGAAATACAGGATTCTCTGTCATCTTTATGCAGCTCTGGTTATCACATAGGATCATGGTTGCTTCCATCTCTAGGTCGAATAGACCTGTCAACAACTTCCGAAGCCATATGGATTCACAAATGGCAGAACACGCAGCAATGTATTCTGCTTCCGCTGTGCTGAGAGCAATGCTTGATTGCTTCCTACTCTGCCATGAGATCATGGCTGATCCCAAACTGGAACAGCATCCTGAAGTGCTCTTCTTGTTAGAGACACTTCCAGCCCAATCTGAATCAGTGTACCCACTCAGTCTGAAGTCATGATCTCCATCATAACTGAGACCACAATCTAATGTACCCTTAAGGTACCTCATCACATGTTTTGCAGCAACTAGGTGAACATGTCTGGGTTCTACTAGAAACTGACTCAAGGTGTTCACGACAAAACAGATATCTGGTCTGATGTTCGTCAAATACATCAGTGATCCAATGATCTGTCTATACAGCGTGGCATCAATCAATTATGACGAAGTGTCAACTAGAAGCTTCAACTTCGTTTCCATAGGTGTATTCATGGACTTGCACTCCAACATATTAAATCTCTTCAGGATTTCAACTGCATACTTCCCTTGGTTAAGGAAGATTCTCTCTGGGCTCTGCCATACCTCAAGACCTAAGAAAAGGTGCATTAGGCCAAGGTCTTTCATCTCGAATTCTGCAGCGAGCTTCTTCTTACATTCGGTGATGAGCTTTTCTTCTCCAGTTAAGAATAAGTCATCCACATACAGCAGCAATATAACAGGCTCATCATTCATAATCTTGAAGTAAAGATTAGAATCTGCTTTACTCTTGGTAAAGCCCAAGCTCGTCAGAAAACTGTCTACCCTTCCATACCAAGCTCTAGGAGCTTGCTTCAACCCGTACAGAGCCTTCTTCTACTATGTCATGATCTTCTAGAATTTCCTCGTCAGGGGAAGCTATGACTTCCCTTACTGGTTCTGCAACTCTGGGAGCTATAGGTTCCTCTTCATATACTTCTTCAAGCTGGCATCTTCTGGATTTCTTGAGTGATGCATCTTCATCAAAGGTCACATCCCTACTGATCTCAATATGATAGTGTCCTAGTATATAAACCCTGAAGGCCTTGGAGACCTCACAGTATCCAACAAATATTCCCTTATTTCCTGAAGGGTCCAGCTTGTTTCTCTTCTCTCTTGGAATATGTACAAATACTGGGCAGCCAAATATTTTGAGATGGCTTACTTTTGGCTTCTTTCCGGAGAACATCTTTTCAGGGGTCTTGAACCCAAGTGCACTATGGGACAATCGGTTTTGTACATACACTGTTGTTTTTGCTGCTTCTGCCCATAAGCACATAGGAAGATCTTGATCATGGATCATGGTCTTCACTGCTTCCATTATAGTTATGTTCTTTCTCTCTGCCACACCGTTTTGCTGAGGATTGTAGGGAGTGGTAAGTTCCCTCTTGATCCCGACATCTTTGCAATAGTTTGCGAATTCTTTTGAGGTGTATTCTCCTCCATTATCTGACCTGAGTATCTTGATCTTTCTTTCAGAAAGATTCTCTATCAAGGCTTTGAATTCCTTGAATTTACTGAAAACTTCATCTTTTGATTTCAAAAAGTAAACCCAGGTTTTACGAGAATAATCATCAATAAAAGATACATAGTATACATACCCACTGATGGAGAATGATGGCATTGGGCCACACACATCTGAGTGAATGAGTTCTAAGACTCCTTCTGCTTTACTCTCTCTCTTCGGAAAAGGGTTCTTGATGTTCTTCCCTTGTGCACATCCATTGCACACACCTTCATGGTCAACCTTGAGTTCTGGTAGACCAGTGACTGCCTTGCATACATATAGTAATGCCTTGTAGTTGATGCAGGCTAATCTTCTATGCCAAAGCTCACATGGATTCTCAATGGCATGGGTCATGGTTGCTTCTGAGTGACCCTTTAGCTTATACAAGCCACCTTCTTCTTTTCCAATAACGATTGCTTCTTTCATGGTTTTTCCTTTAGCCCACATAAGAACTTCTCCATCTATAAAGGCAATTCTGAAGCATTTATTTTCTAAAGTTGATATGGAGAGTAGGTTCTTTGTCAAACCTCGTACATAGAGTACGTCCTTCATCTTCATTGGAGTCCCTGAATTAAGCTTGTAGTTTGATTCTCCCACTCCCTTGATAGGGTATTGATAATCATCTCCAAGTGTAACCTTCTGAGAAAACTTATTTTCTGAAAGGCAAGAGAGAATATCTATTTGACCTGTCATGTGCTTGGAAGCACCACTATCAATGAGCCAAGTGTCCTCTCTAGGTGATACTAATCCTGAGAGGGCCGAGATTAAGACATAGTCTTCTATTCGTTCTTTTATCATCTTCGTGGGTGGCTCTTCATCTTCAACTGCATGGGCATGATGCCTCTTGTTTTTCCTCTTGTATTCTTCTCGTCTAGCTAGACAATGTCTCGCTATATGTCCCATCTTGTCACAATGGTAGCATTGGTAAGATGAGAAATCTCTTTCCTTTCTTTGTCCTTTCTTCTGGAATCTCTTTGGTTGAGATTCTTTATGTATGAATTTGTTTTGGGGGTGAGACTCTTTATGAGTTTCTTTCTGAAAGTAAGACTTCTTTCTTCCTCCTTTAGTGTGAGTAGCTAGGGCTTGATCTTCATCTTTTGATAGTAAAGCTTCTCGGTTAGCTACTCTTGATTCTTCTTGAATACATTCTTCCCAAAGACTGTCAAATTGTAGTTTCTCTTTTCTTGCACAAATGGTTGGGATGAATGCATCCCAAGGTCTTGAGAGACCGTTAAGGGCCATCATTATGAGTTCGTCTTCGTCTATAGCATCTCCAATTGCTTCTAGTTGTTCTTTGAATTGAGATATTCTGGAGAAATATTCTTGGATTGATTCTCCTTTCTGCATCCTTGTATTTTTTAGTTGAGTTCTTAGATTCATCTTCCGGTTTATGTTTTTTCCTTCATATAATCTAGTTAGGGCATCGAACATTTCTTTTGGAGTCTTCTTTGACGACACTTGAGGAATCAAGCGATCTTTGATAGAATCCGCAATGATTCTTTTGGCCCTAATTATGTCCTTTTGGTGTTTTGCTTTATCTGCAGCATCGGCGGGTTCCGGTACTTCTTCTTTGACGAATCTTGCTAGGTCATTCTCTTCAAGAATGAGTCCAATCCTATACTTCCAAGCACGGAAGTTTTCCACACCTTCTAGGTTATCAACAAGCTTAGTGCTTGCAGACATCTTTTACCTCGAGCTAGGAAAATGACCAAAAAATGAAAATGCCCAAAATTGAATTTTGAACTTACCAAGAGGTGCGCTTGGCTGAGGCGAGTAGCCTGGTGTGTTTGAATTTCAGAAAATCCAACTTTTAGCCCTCCAAACTTGATCTGCGGATTTCTGGACTGGTGCTTATGGTTTTCTGGTACTTCTGGTACACTGGTACTTCTGGTTTTCTGGTACTTTTGGTATTTTGTGAAAACTAGGGTTTCACATTCCGAGAGATCTAGCCACTGAAAAGTTGTGCTGAGGATGCCAAAGTGATCCTTGAGGCAGGGCGCACTTTTCTAGATGGTTTTGGGGCTGAAATTCTTCTTCAATAAAAAGCCCTAATTTGCATGTACAGCAACAGTGATGTTTTTCTCTTTTTCTTGTGAAAGATGCTCTTCAGCTTAGCTCTGATACCATGTTAAGGTTTAAGCTATTATTAGGTTTCTTTTCATTTCACTAGATAACAATAGCATAAATAGGATCACTGAGAAATACACAATCAAAAGAGACACATTATTTATCCTAGGAAACCCTCATGGGGGAGAAAACCCAGCAAAAACTTCCTTAATATAGATAGTCAATACAATGCCAAGAGATAACTCAAACAAATACAGAAAGTCCTCTCCCAAAAATGCGCCTCTCTCTCTCTTCCTTCTTCTCCAACTGCAGCTCCAAACTTGTGTTCTAATGAACAAGTGAGTGTGTGTCCAAATGAGGCACTAGCCTCTCTTATTTATACAATCTGGCACGTGTGAGCAGAGGTGTCTTTTCACTGGTAGGGCCGACTTCTCATTCTAGGTGGTTATAACCACCTTTGATTAATCTGGGGGCCGACTTCTTATTCTGCCTATTACAATTAGGGTTTGACCAATCCGCAAAAGGGGATTTGGTCATTTACAGTACCCAACATGATCAATCTACAAAAGGGGATTGATCTAATGAATACTACATCAATAATAAATAGAATACTCTTTGCAGTTACAATATTTCAACAGGGGTCAACTCCTACGCTCTCATATATAAATCAAAAATCTTCAACACCCTTTCACCTTTTCCTTTTCCTTCGAGTGAAAAGTTAATAATGTCAAAGTTAATGCTAGGTGATTTGAATGAAGTGGAAGCCATGAAGGTGGACTCAAGCAGCCACTCCGCATACAAGAAGGAGGTGGTAGGAGATCAGTCCAATGGCAAGTCGGTGTGTTCAAATCCCTCTCAAGGATCAAGCTTCTCAGAGCCAACAGTTTTTGTATGGGGAATCTCGTTCATTATGCGGCACAA
This sequence comes from Picea engelmannii, assembly GCA_009831015.1. Lineage (NCBI taxonomy): Eukaryota > Viridiplantae > Streptophyta > Pinopsida > Pinales > Pinaceae > Picea > Picea engelmannii. The sequence goes on from ML821471.1 coordinate 33,247, forward strand.
AAGCTACACAGACAAATCAAAGGCCTCAATCTCTATTTAATACCTTAGCAAAAAAGAGTGAATAGAAGAATAAATCAAATATACTACATAAGGCATCACAGGCAAAGGCTTAGGCATAAGTGGGAAAATCTTAAAATTAGCATTTTTTTTTAATATTTCATATATTTATCTCAAAGAACAAATAAGTACACAAAATTCAAGAGTTACATCACACATACAACAGGAGAACCAGGAATGTCTCAGTCTACATCATCACAAAAGCACGATAGTGAACACAAATGAGTAGAGCTAACACCTACTTAAAACTCTTCCAATCCCTAAGAGAAAGGGGATGAAGTACCTCATGGAAAGTAACTTTACAGCAATATTTCCACAAAAAAAAACAATTCCAACCAAATGAACTGAAAGCTAAAGTAATGTGCAGCTACACCTTGTTGAAATATTGTAACTTCGAAGAATATTCTACCTAAGGAGTGTTGAATAATATTGTTATATTATATTTGTTAATTAGGCCCTATTGTGCCTTTGTAAAAGTCGTCCCTATTGTGCCTTGACAATTAAATGTAAATTAAGAAGGTAAAGTGACAGGTCGGCCTAGACCTAATTTTAGGCTGGCCAGACCACTATTTATAAGGGAGGCCAATGCCACATTTGGATACACTCACCAACTAGCTCTGTAGTGCACAAGTCTTGGAGTCAAGTGTGCACCTGCAAATTCATGGGAATTAAGATATGTATCTTCTGAGGTTGGCTCGAAGGTTTCTCGTTTAAGATCTTGGCACTCCCATAGTGCAATATTAATTGTTTGTATTTTTTAGGTTGGCTCAAAGGTTTCTTGTCTGAGGTCGGCTCTAGATGCAGGTCAGATATAGGTGGAATCTAAGGTCGATGCAAGTGAAGGTCTGAGGTCATCTCTAGTCATAGGTCTAATCCGCGGTTCGATTATAGGTTGGCCAACTACAAGTCGACATTGTTTACAACAGAAACCTGTGTGTGTGTGGGAGTGTGTGTGTGTATTAGAGCCTAATTGCAAGGGTCGGACTGAAATCAATAGGGATTGTTTCTTCAAGGTTCCTCTCCACAGGATTTCACAAATGTTCAAAGTGTCTTCTCTTCACCGATGAGGTATGCCTTTTTCACAGAGCTTCAGGCTTCACAGAAATTCAAATTTTCAAAGAATTTCAAGGTTTCACAAAACTCTCTATCTGTGAGGTCCGCCCTTTAGTTCAAGCTGCAATGTCCACCTGTGAGGTTTATGGAGCTGAAATATCAAACCATGGTGGATTCTACCCCAAAAACCTCACCCTCTCCATCGGCCCCTCATCCACACCTTCCAATTCCCCCTTATCCACCCCTCCCACACATCCCCATCTGTCTCCCCACCACCATGTCCACAATAACCTATTCCCGGTACCAACCCAAATCCATATATCCAATGACAAACAATCCAAGTCTATGTCGCAAGGTTCATCGAACTTCAACCTTGAAGTTCGAAATTTGGCGAACCTAAAAATAAATTTGAGGTTCGTTGAGGTTCATCGAACCTCATAGCCATTGACCGAGTATGTAGCTCAACCTCATAACTTGTGTCAAAACTCAAGCTCATAATCTATCCTTGCTGTTTCCATGTCCATCATAACATTTTTAATGTTTATTGATGTTGATTTCTTACTATTTTATGTTATAATTCATTTTAAAGGTAATATAATTATATATATGTATATATTGAAAATGTATATAGATGAACCTAATGGCAAACCTCATTGAAAAATTAGAATTCGAACCAAACCTAATCATTGTCGAACCCAAACTCGAGCCCGAACCGTGTGACTTAGGTCTGAGGGAAAATGGATAGAAACCAATGTACATTATAATAGGGAATAGTTTGAGGCTCTCAATAACTATAACAGCAATCCAAGACCAACTTGCAACCCCACAGATATTTCCATGGAGTCAGATTTCTCATATTGGACATCCCAAATTAAAAATTTGTTGAGAAGGATAGAATTTCTTGAAACTGAAAATATCAAGTTCCACTCTAAGGTAACCAATCTCAAATAATTAGTTTATGAAATGAAACACCAAGAAAACATACACTTACAAAAACCCACACTCCAATCCGAAATCTCGTACATCAAAAATCTACAAGAAGAGATGTGATCACAGCAAACCTTGCTTAAACAGGAAACGAAAACACAACAACAAACCCTTAACTCTTGGGTTCAAGTGGTCCCCTCTCCCGATTGTCAAGGTTGAGGAGGTTATACAAGCCAAGTTAAATGAAAAACGCCTCCATCAAACCCAGGAACTTAACCTCAAAGTATATGGGCTCCACCCCCCCCCCAAGTGGCCCCGACGGACACCCTACACATAGGCACCTCTTTCCTTCACAACACATTGGACCTAATGGACATCAGTGTCAAGCGTGCTTGGATGGGCACCAACTCCACACTTTTCCTTCATTTCTAGACATTAGGAGACCAGCTTTGAGACCTCCGAGCGAAGAGACGATTGATTTCCCCCCCACACAAGATCTTCCTTGACGTTGACCTAATCATGGCCCAATAGGTGAAGCTCAAGCAATCTAAGGACTAGGTCACAGCAACGAGGAAAGAAGAGAAGTAGGCCATTATTCAAGATCTGAAAGTCATCATTCAAGACTTCCCCCCTCCGAGATATTTCCACACGTAGTCTAAATGTTGGGTCCATCTAGGTGGGGGACAGATTAAGGGGGCTTCGTCTACCGTCTCCATTGGTTGTTGGAACTATAATGATGCGTTTTGGTCTTCACCGGGCACACTTTGCAATGGCGTTGGGTCCCACGACCTTTTCTTCCTCACAAAGACACACACAAGCCCCATGTGGACACCATCTTAGATCCACGGGTACCACCGAGCATGGTCCTACCGACAAGAGGCACACACTGATAGTGTCAAAGGCTCAGGTGGGTCGCATGTCTCATACACGACTCCCTCCAAAGTTAGGTTACTATGGTGGCCTTTAACGAGCATGCCAGATTCTTGTGGGTTTGAATTCATCAAAGTGACCCCTTACTTCGGGATAGTTACATCATTGTATGATATTTCCCTTCCAAACTCATCACACTTTGCACTTCATAAGGAGCCCAAGGGGTATCCTTTCCTTGAACTTTACATCGATGTCTCCCACTACTCCACTCTTGGAGACATCATCTTCTAGGGGACTTCAACTCCCGCACAAAAAACCTACAGGTGTCCCTGTTATCACAAGATTTGTACTTGTGTAACAACTAGAAGCACTTGTCATTGTCACCTAGGCAAGTACTTCCCTCGTTTAGAGAAGGAAAGAGGTCCAACACAAGCAAGACTTCCTTAGTGATCTCAAGGGATGCTATGGCAAGCTAAGGAAAGTCTATAACCCCCCTATCTTAGTCGCTTAATGAGGTAAATTAGATCTAGAGAGGTGAGAAGGTGGAAGTTGGTTTTACAAGGTAATCAGTTAACTTGTGCGAGACAATAAACATTCCAATGAATATAATGATGATTATCAAGTCAAAACAATGACTAAACACCTCTAGAACACTAACTTATCAATAATAGTAATTGTTGTTGTAGAATTGCAGCAGTAAACCAGTCTATATAAGCAATAAGTAATTTGCAACAGCAATAAGAAAATCAGCCCATAAAATTAGCAATTATATCTTAGAATTTAGCCTTCATCAAGTAGACCAATATCCAATTACTAAACAATGATTCTGAGCAAGTTTTTCCATGATATTAAGTAAATATTCAGCAATTTGTACAAGCCCTAATGGTTGTAACTTTCATTGATGACAGCAGCAAGATTACCAATGATTATTCAAAGTGCTGGAGTATAATTGGCTTGCCAATGATGTCATAAAACCAAACTAAGAGAGAGTGTGTTCTAGCTAATATTAGGGTTTCAACCATCACTTGCAATCAACAAGACTAGTGTCATTTTCTCTTTCCTTGGGCAAATAGAGTCAACGCAAACACCATGAAGATTGCTATAGGCAAGAGAGAGGTATGAAGATCAAACTAGAGCATATACCCTCACAAACCCTAGCCCAAACTTCTTGAAAACAAACCCTAGTACATATACCCTCATAAACCCTAGGTGTCGTTTTCTTCTCTAGCTTCTAGCAATAAGGTCTCAATCTAAGTTGCACGAAACGGGGAAACGTTTCCAAGTTTCTGAAACCGGGACGGTACGAAACAGGCCCCCAAAAAATATAAACGTTCGGGGAAACACCGTATATAAAAAAATTAAAAAAAAAATATATATATATATATATATGTATATATAGTTTTTTTTTTAAATAAGACATTATATTGCAAGAAAAACATAATGATGCAAGAAAATGCAATAATGATGCAAGAAAAACATAGAAAATGCAAAAAATATATATATTTGACTGTTTGGGGGCCCCATGGCCCCCTTTTTTTTTCTTATTTCACCTCAAAGACGCCTGAAACGTCGTCCGTACGGACCGATACAGCCAGGAAACGTCATCGGTCGTACAGTACGACGTTTCCAAATCGGGAAACGTCATACAGTACGGTCGGCGGCATTTCCTGGTAGTACCATACCAGTTTTCGAGTTTCGTACCGGTTTCAGGCAAGAAACCGAGGGGCGGGGGTGTTTCCTGCAACATAGGTCTCAATTGAACTAGGTCAAACCCTAGGGGGATAAACCATCTTAATCCCTCGAACTTGAATTAGCTAAGACAAAAATACTAGGGTATAAACACTCTTAAGCCCTAGAATAAGTCTTAAATGCTTCAATAATTAATGATAAAGGAAAGTAGGGAGGGGGATAAACAATCTTAATCCCTCCTAGGGTTTCTATCATACAAGGTAACATGCAACAATTAACCATCTAAAAGAGCATCCACCAAAATACACTACAAACACGCATAAAACTTGAAGAAGAACACTTAATAAGTCAAGCGTTGTGCATGAGGAAACCCTAGCTCAACATTCATCCATCAACAAGAGAAAAGAATCCAACAAGATCCTCCTTTAAAAGGTGTGCACAAGTACTCCAAGCGAATGAGAGAGAAAAGAAGACAAGTATAGAGAGGATCTCACAAGTGTGAGAGTGATGAATGACAAGTTTGAGCGCTCCCTCTATTTATACGAGGTAACCAGGCACTAATGTCCACAATAATACAATAAAATGACAATA
>ML821471.1:105990-124696 GCA_009831015.1 Picea engelmannii
TAGATTTCAATTTTCGTACTTAGCTTAAAAGCCTTAGTATATTTGTTAGGGACTACCCCCCTTGGCTTCGCTAGGAGTTGGCCTAGACGGAGGAGTTGAGGATTAGGTGACAGCACCTTAACTCTCACTTGCCCCCAAGGACAGGTCCTATTACAATATCCGACATGATCAATCCACAATGGGGATTGATCCTATGAATAAAATATCAATAATAATAAGAATACTATTTGCAGTTACATTATTTCAACACATCATACCTGACTTGTACCGCATGTAGAAAGACCCAAGTGACTTGTGGTGGCAAGCTAGTGTGGATGATGACCAAGTGTTGGGTCACTGTGGTGGTGATGCGGGTCTCTAGCTGTGCAAAAGAATATTGTTGGTCATGTGGTCTCTCGACACTCCATATCTGCAACCTGAGGGCCTCGAGACATAATCTCCTTAGTTATCCACAAAATGGGGATAACAGGCTCGGCCCCAAACATTCCTGACTCCTCTGTGGAATTTTGCTCCCAGTAAGTTTCCCACCAATATTTGACATCGGGGACAGCCTTAAGGAGTGCAAAGGTAATCTTTTCTCTATCGAAAAAATTGTGGACAGAGAAATAACCTTCTAGCATATTTAACCACTTTTCCAAAGCATCCGCATCTATCTGACCTTCAAACATGGGAATATCAAAATTAACATATACCTGAAAAGGGGCGGTGACTCCAAAGTGGTTGCTTGATGAAGACATGTATGTTGTTGTCTGCAGTCGTCGAAGGATTTGGGCAAAATTCTCCATCATTTCATCCCTCTGTCACGTGAGGCCTTCCTCGAGCAACAAATTAATAGAATCTTATGCTCCTACGTCTCTTTTTCTTCCACCATGGGAGGTCGCTTGGGCTGGTTGTCCTCAAGAGAAATTAACTCGAGACCCAACTCTTTGTACCTTGACCTTGTCGGGGACATGCACTAAGAAACGACAATGAGCAGCCTTGTAATGTCCCCATTTTTGGACATTATTACATTACAAAGTGGTATGCCTACCAGAGTAGCTAGATAGGGATGACAAAGAGTTCGAGAGATATTAAGGGGTTTTATTGGGCCCGACTTGCATCGTTCATCATTAGGATCCATTCCGCACAGCTTGGCTTTGGTTCTGTTGCATTCCGACGATTTCCGTAATTTTGAGTTTTATGGGTCATATCTTAATTAAATTCACTAAGAAGGTCATAATGGGCATATTACTTGGAGAAACCTCTTAGTGTAATAGCTCATCGGAATCGGGAGGAAGAGCATTACAAGATACGATGATGAGAAGTGACTTTCAATGGTCGAAGAAGCCATAAGGATGGATAAATCACTTTTTAGAGGTAAAATGGTTAATTAATTAATTAATTTAGTGATTTAATCAAGAAATAATAAAATAAAGTAAAAGTCACTTGGAGGGAAAAGGTCAACAGCGAATTAGGGTTTCAGGAAGCTATAAAGGAAAAGTAAAGCAACCTAATTCATCATTATGCAGATTTTGACTTGTCATTGAGGAGAGAGACGCATCTTAGGAGAGATAGTTCAATGGATTCCAGGAGGAATACACCAGTGATTGATTTTTGTGTTGAGAGATACACCCTAGTCACCGGGGAGGTCACACAGATCTTCCATCGATCTTCAGTAGTAGTTTCGCAGGTTGCAGCAGCAAGGGCGCACTCATTCAGGGTGAGGGCGCAACTTCTAAGGAGGTTCAGTGGATTGACTTGTCCCTTTCAGGGAGAGTTCGTAGATTCCCCTCTGACCCAGTTGAGAGGAAGGCAAGGCGCATCTTTTGCATGGTTCCTTGTCAGATTCCGACAGAGGAATCATCTGGGGCGCACTTTCCAGACATTGGGAGTGCGGCACTTGGGGAGGACACATTCGAGGTTCCTGAGCGATCATCAGTTCAGATCCAGGGAAATCCTTCCGACCCATTTCACAGTAGACCTAGGCAATCAGTTTGAGACATACATCAGTCGATTCTGATGGTGGAATCACTAGGCCGTAGTTTTCCAGAGCAGAGGGAGCGCATTTCCACCAAGGGGATCCATCCGGGGACCAGATACACCAGTTGAGGTCCGGACAGTCACCAGGAGTGTGAGGCAAAGCAGGGCGCATTGTTTGGGACAGTTTCCAGGCATTTTCGAGAGGTATAGCCACCAGGACAAACTTTCCAGACTTGCAACAGTTGTTGTATGAGCTGTCATATCCGCAATAGTTCTTCATCTCATCCATTGCATTCCACAGCATTCTTCGGGTATCGGGTATTATTGTTTTAGTTGCTATTGTATTCTGGTTAAGATCCTTTTGTCATTGATCTAACCGAGTGATTTATTTTAGTCAGCCACATTCGACATTTGTACTCCACGGAGATTTCATAATATAAGCTTTGCAGTCTTTTGTCACCATTATTATTTGAATGCTCATTTATATGCTATAAGCAATTAATCCTACACACATTAGCAGAGTTTCCTAGACTAGCCAAGTCAAGAACATTACAAGCCTGCTCTAATACCATTGATCCAGATTATTTTGAGAACGAAATGAAGGCAAAGATATAACAATGAAATACACAAAAATATTGCAAGAAACACAGAGATACAATAATACACAATTTCTATTAATGAGAGAAATGTACAGAAACTGTAAAAATACAGAGTGAATGAACTCGCTAGAATGGTGGCAACTTATCTCTGAGAAGAGATGTGATGACTACGCCCATTCGCAAGAAGATGATCTTTACAATGAGGCTCCAAAGGCATTTTTAACACAAAGAAATGCAAAATCCTAACCTCGGAAGATGAAACGCCAAAAGGTTTGTGGGTCCCGATGGGGGTAGTTGATACGCCAACTTCCTGAGGGCGTAACTTTTGTATACGATATCCATTTGGGACGTACGATAGCTCGTTGGAAAGTTCTAACCTAGAGGAACACATTTCAATCGAGCCCAAGCAAGAGCCTTCGACTATCGCTTGAGGTCGTTTAAAGCCTCTAAACGACCCAAAAAGTTTGGGACCCAAAAAATTGTAGAGAAACTGCCAAAGTGGAAAACTGTATTTCGAGCCAGTGGAATAGGTGGGTGGCCATCTATATCCATCTGGATCACCCTCTCAAGGTCTCACATATCTGACAAATGTGGTATCTGATGTATCAGGTAACATTGTTGTCAACCTACCTCTTGGTGCCTCTAGCTGCAAAAGGCACTATAAAGAAGTCTGTGATCGACTTCACCGAGTTTGGACTTCTTCGAGTTGTGGGAGGGCATCATCGTCTGTCGCCCATACATGCATGGACATTGGATGCCTTCACTCAGGATCCCTTTGGGCTAGCTTTGAGTTGGCTCTCATAGACTCAAGGTGGAGACCGATTACCATATTCCCTGACCAAATAGGATCTACTAGATGTGCCACCTACAAGAGCTGGAGATAGAGGTGCACCGCATCTTTAGGTTCCCCTTCTACTACAAGATCAAAGGACACTACTACTGTCTCTATAGGGACTCAGGGGACTCCCTCTCCACTTTCTTTCGATATCACGATCAAAGATGCATAGCCTTCTTCGTCGAGGATATTTTCAGCCACAGATCTCAATTCTTGCACACCCCGCCCCACCATGGGACTACCAAGAGGATCACCTCGTACTTTCATGTTGCTCCATTTGATTGAGGCAACAAGAGATAGGTAGAGCCCCAAAGTTATTCAAATTGTACAGTGATGAGACCTCAAGTCTCCCCTCAACCTCTCCCTTTGAGGGATCAATTGATATCGTCAAGTGCCAGCCTAAGCATCAAACCACACATCCTTACAATGAGATATGGACCAACTCCAGACAGATCCAGAGCAAGGCACCTCTCACTCGTCAAATTACATGCCAGCTTCATAGGAGAAGCCAGAGATCTATATGGGGTTTCTTTTCCTCAACCTTGGATGCTAGGAGAGTTGGGTTCCTTCGCTCCTACGTCCCTCCCCAGGATCATACAGTTGGATCCCACCATGGTACCCAAGGACTTCAACAGTGAGCCAATGCCCTAGTCGCCCCCCCTCGTCCTTGACCATCAGGCCCAAGAGACCTTGACATCATTGACATCATCCTCAGATCTCTCTCTCTCTCTCTCTCTCTCTCTCTCTCTCTCTCTCATCATCAAGATGTCCAATTTTCTAGTCTTGGACTCTCACTTTTATCACCACACTTATGATACTGTCATATATCTTTTGATGTTGGTTAGACCTAGTGATTAGCTTAGATACTTATCTATGCTGCACTTTTTCTTTAGATTTATTTTATCTTGCTTTCAACATTACCTAGGAGTTGTTTGTCCACTCCCACATTGTATTCACACTAGATGTATCTTTTAGTCCCATTGACCTACTTTTGTGGTCATTTGTTGGACATTAATAAAATTAACTTATCTTATCTTATCTTATCTTATCAACAGATTACCACAAGGAAAAGACAAGATCTCTATAGTTGTTGACCGATTAACAAGGTATGCACACTTTATGGGTATAAAAAAAACAAATACAACAAAATAAATTGCAGATACCTTCTGTAAATTTGTTTACAATTTACATGGTTTTCTTAAGGTTATTGTAAGCAATAGGGATGCAAAATTCAAAAGTAATTTTTGGAAGGAAATCTGCAAACAAAGTGGAATATCTCTAAATAAGAGTTCTTTGTATCATCACCAAATGGATGGACAGACAGAGATTGTCAATAAATGCCTCGATGCATATCTTTGTTGTTTTGCTACAGATAATCAAGGCAAAGGATTCCATTGACTACATCTCTCTGAATGGTGGTACAATCCTACTTATCATACATATGCTAAAATGGCACCTTTTAAAGCCCTATACGATTATGAACCACCAAGGTCCAAGACTAAAGGATTTTGCACCAGCAGATATCAAAGTTCCAGCAGTCAAAAATCATCTTGGAGAGAACCAGAAGACCAACCATATACTGAAAGAAAACCTAGTAAACACATAAAACTAAATGAAACACGCAGATTGACATAGAACGGTAAGGGAGTTTGAAGAAGGTAATTGAGTGTTTGTATCCATAAAGTCTGTCATGTTTCATGTGTTAAGAAGAAGTAGGACATTATCACCAAGTACAGACTGAACTACCCATGCTTCATGAAGAAGTAAAACTCATATTGGAACCTGAAGGTAGCCTGACCACTCGAGAAAAATCCTTGCAATCCAGAACAAGAACTGAATATCTCATCAAGCGGAAGAACATACGGAAGAGGACACCTCATGGGAGAACGACACTTTTCATCCACAGCACCCTTCCTTACCAGTGCTTTATGGATAAAGTTTTTCCTTAGGAGGGACGACATGTTATGAATATTATAACCTGGTGATACCCTTAATAAGTAATAATTAAAATGTAGACAGCCGACTCCAAAAGACACGTCCCTTCAACGTGTGGCCCTCACATCTATATTTAAACATACACCTGGCCCCCTTGTAAATCATCAATTCATATTTCAATATAATACATATTTAATTGATAGAACCTTCTGTGATATAATCCGTGGCACATTAAAGTTATTGCTACAGATATAGACTCTCTTGAAATTGGTGCCAAGGCAGATACGCTGGCACTCTTCTTCTACATTGGGAAGGGTAATCTGTATAATTGCAGCCTAACTCATAGATTTGAATACCTTGATGTACTGTTCTGTGTGGTTATATAATATAAGGTGCATTTTCAAAAAATAAAAGATAAAAGAAAAAAAATTCTTAGACTCCTCTACTTTAACTATAGTTATAAAATATGCTCTTAATAAAACAAGTTATTCTAAATATAGACATTTCAATCTAGAGAATGCAATACTTTTCAAATAGTCAGTCCCCTCTAGTCAGCATTGGTTGATCAAGGAGTGATGGACACAGAATCATTCAGAATTCAGCTATTTACATAATCTTAATAAAACCAGCTCACCAAGTTATTTTATACAAATGAAGTATATGATATTCTAAATTGTTTCAGTCAGGAAGTATGTATTATTGATTACAAAGTTGATATTTATAAACTATATTTAACATCTTAAACTGGAGAAAACATAACCAAAAAGACGATTAAGTCTGCACACTGTAAGCATCTAGATAGAAACCAATGCATCAAACTGTCCATTATAACAATTGGAAAATCTTAATAGTCACATCTGCTTTCCTGTACCTTTTCACCGCCGCTGAGAAAAGCAACCTTCCTATTTAGCATGTCTGCCTTGAAGTTGCACCGACCCAATAGACCCTTTATATCATCAATTCTCCAATTCTCTGCAGCCATTTCAACCGTCTCTAGGACAGTCTTGTCCAAATCTAATACTTCTGCCTGCGACAATAAACATGGCAATCAATTAACCATTACACTGACAAAATGACATTATAAAAGAAGAGCATACTGGAAGATCTCTCTCTGTGTGTACATTATCATCAGACACCCATGGGATCTGGTTCATGCATTTACTGTGAATAGGATAGGCTCAACAAAATTCCACGAGGTGAGTATGGTTAGCAAGCACTTGTTAGACTCAACAAAAAGAGAAGTAAAATTAACAGCTTGACCTCCATTAGTCATCCCTTCCTCTTGTCTTTCAATAAGTAGTAACGCCCTTCAATGGAAGTAGTAAGTCTCAAACATTGCATGCTTGAACAAGATTCCAGTCACAGAGGAAATACTGTATGGAAAAACTGACATCCTTAAGCATCTTCAGGTGCTAGAGGTACATCTTTTTTGGAGTTATTTTCCTTCAGCAGTCATGCACAGTGTTCTTATGCTGTTGAAGCATCTGGAATGATATGTACTAGACTATTCTCTATAAAGATTCAAAGGATCTAACCATGCTAGCTGGTTGCTAATAAAAGAGTAAAAGTCATGCTAGCCTTGCTTAAAGGGACTGCCTGCAAACATACGTAACTATAACAACAGTAGCTTGCCGAAAAATAACACAGGATTAACTGGTCACAAAAACATTCTCAAAGGACCAAACAATACAGAGGGCAGTCATTTGCAAATATACTTAGTTAACAGGCACGGAATGCAAATTCAAAATCCACTGGGAAAATCAAGCCTAAACCATGCTAGTAAACTAAACTTCGAGACTTCAAAACACAAATATATTTCCCATGCGTTCCACAGAAGTCCAGGGATAGACAAAGCTATAAAGTATCAATTAGGTATCTAGTGAATGCAATAAAAAAAAAGAGCCTTTTTTAGTTGAAACAAGTCCAAAAGGTCTATCTACAAAGTAATGACCATGAAAGAAGTATAAAAGACTAAATGTGAGTAAAAATTATGATTTGCAGTATGATAGTCCTCATGGTACTGTGAGATATTTGTGCATGAGAATCCAATGCTTGTTCATCATAGTTCTTAACCCTTCATCATAGTATCCTTGATCTAAGTGAAAGGCCATTTACCACTTGATCTAAATCTTAAATTTTATGAATGGTATCCCAAAACACCAAGTTAGATCCTGGTTGCAAAAAATGCTGAAAAGAGTTAACGTATTGACCTAGACTCTCATTGTTGTAGAGTAGCGACCTGTGTAATAGACCAAGTTAAAGAGGTATCCCTTGGGGAATTTAATCCCAGGGGAATCGAATGAACACTTATGGAAAGTGCCAATGTCACCTCGCATAGTCCATCTTGCTTTGGGCTAGTGCTTGCTAACCTCACGGGGAATCCCTAGTGATATGAAGTCAAAAATATTCAAATATGCCCTGCAAACAACTTCAAATCTGCAAAATAAACTCGCTAAAATATCTCAAATTATGCAATAAAGAGTTGGAAGCTAAAAGGGTTTCACTTTCATCTCAGAGTTGTAAATATAAGCACTGAAGATATCAAATTCACACCATAAGAACAAGGGGACAATATATCACTTTTCAAGTGTTTTACTCTCACGGTGCTTGGGACATAGTCACATGAACACCATGGAAACATTTTCCAGCACTCAACCACAAACTTGCTCAATACTCTGGCATGAAAGGACTCATAAAAGAAGTACGGGGATAGAAGCATAGAAGTGGGAGGACTAGAGAATTCTGATCCCCGTCTCAATGAATTTTCCATCTCTTATACAATGAGAATGGAACTGCACGAAGGAATTCTCCAAGAATATCTCAAAACCAAGAATAGAAACTCTAAAAGCATGCTAAATTAGTCCAGAAGAGAGCATCTTGCTTTAAGTGGTTCGATCCTTGTCCAAGCCCTTAAAAGTCCTCACCCAAGCACTAAAATGTCAACACAAGAGGAGTGCCCAAAAAATGCAAGAAGTTTGTGTCAAAAAAGCGACTAGAAGCTCCAACCTGCTCTAACAAGTCAAAATCATGTAATAACCTACACTAACAGGTCACATGTAAATTCTCAAGGATAAGATGAGAGCCTTCATCCATTGAAATAGCACAAACTCTAAGGATAAACTTGCACACTTGCTCACTGGTCAAGCAACGTCTGAATATCCAAAATAGATGTCCTTTTGTCCTGAAAATAACACTAAAGCAACCTCAAAATAGTTCCAAAGCTTTTCATTATCCCATCTTCACAAAAGCATGCCAAATATGTCACCCATGGATTGATCCACTTGCTCTACTAGGTCATGGTAATTTGCATTCACATGTAAACGTAACCCACCACTCCATGTATAACTCATTCAACTTGTTGCTCTTATTAATGGATCTCAAGTGGAGTGCACTCCTAGATTAAAATAGACAAGATAAGAACCAAAAAAAAGACACTAGATAAGACTTCAAAAAGCACAATGGATAATCCCTTTGCCAAAGATATCTCCTCATGGATTAACAGTATTGCACTTAGCAGTCCCATTGACCTATTTGTGGTCACTTGTTGGAAATTAATAAAATTATCTTATCTTATCTACCAGGTGATTGTAACCTGCACTTACAGAGAAACATAGCACATTGCTCGATGTACCACTCATCAACCTATTGCTACTATTTTTAGAGAAAATGCCTTAATTTTGACCTAATTTTGCACTTTCTCAAAATTGCTTGAAATTCCAAGGTTTTCTTCTCCTTAATTCCACGAACCCATCCATTTATGGCACTTTCTAAAAGTACAAACCCTAAAAAGGGTATCCATAAACCTAATCAGTTTCCCAAAATAGTAAGTTTTTAAAACTAGAAACGTTCCGAAAGCAACAAATTTGAAAATCAAGTAACATCCCTTTGGAGAACAATCAAATGGGTACTCAAAAATGCAACCAATTGCTAAAAATAAGTTTCTAAAATTAGAAACTCTACCAAAATAGTAGATCTCAAAATCGAAAAGTACCCATTTGAAGCAATCACGCCCTTATTCGGAGACACCAAGAACTCTCTTTCCACTTTTTCCGCTACCCTAATCAGCGATGCCTTGCTCTATACATGAGAGAATTTATTGGAAAAAAATCTCAGGCTCTCCACACCTCACCTCAACCTGAGAATTTAATGCAAATCACTTCTTACTTCTAGGTTGTCCCGCCATATCGAGGAAAACAAGCAACAAACAAAGACCCATGGATCTTTGGAAAAAACCCTCAAACAACCCTTCAAACTCAAGATCAATGAGGCCCTATGTTCAACCACACCCCACCAACCCCCCCAACACCAATGGAAAACACCGACCAATCCCCACAGGACCCTTACGAAGCTGCCACTCCAAGAAAAATGTTGTTGCACACCACCAGAGTAGACAGTCCATTAGATCAATGTTGTATATCTCGTCTCGGGGAAAGTATCGGCAAGGGTTTGGAATGTAACTTCCCGATGACATCGGCGGAAAATATCGGAATATCTTGGAAAATGTCGCAAGACAGGGTCTAACTCGAAATATCTCGGAATATTTCGAATATATCAAACAGGTGTTTAACTCAGAATTTATCGTAATATCGGAGATATATCGGAGAGATATACAACACTGCATTAGATAGCTTCATTCCAGATGGCCACAAGGTAGAGTGCCCCAAAAAAAAATAATCCAACACAGCTAGGCTTCCATTCCAACCTTTTTCTCCACGGCCCTGGATGCTAGGAGCACAAGGCACACTCATTCTTGCACTCCCCCCTCAATCATGTTAAAATTTTGGCTCATGGTAAGCAAATTCTGCACTTAGAAAATTCAAACCCTAAAAATAGGAACCTTATAGCTAATAAACTTCTAATAAAACTGCAAAATCTAAAAGCTAGATTCTACAAACATGTCACTGAAAAATATGAACAGGAAGGACGCTCAATCATGCATCTATCTATTAACTCAATAAAACAAAAATTACAATAGGATAAGCTCAAAACCTCACTGTCTAGCGCTGACTTCTATTCAAAATTGAATGTCTCACAAACTAATCTTTCCATTCCTTTATAGACTAAGAATGGCTAGGGTATACAAAAATAGAATGAGTACAACCTCTATGGTGCACCTAGGATAGGAAAACAAAACCTAACCCAACTCGTTGCCTAGAATTGTGTGCCCAAGTATATAATAAGAGGGTTGCCTAGAAATCAATGCCTGGCTAAAAGTGGAACACCTCTAGCTCATATGCTTTTGTCCAAAATTAGAAATTGTGCTAACACTGAGAAAACACTTTTTAAATACAACAAAAGCAAGCCCCTTCTAAACTAGAACTACACTTAAACTTAGAGATAAAATACACTCTAATTCTAGAAACACAAACTAAATCTAGAAGGCAATTTCTATTAAAGAAACACTAAACCTAGAGTTCTCTAAGGTCGAAACATGAACGTTGAAGGCATGCATGCACACCCTACCTCTACATCAATATTGTGTGCCTCCCAAGACACAGTAGTGTTGCGCCATCATCCCAACGCCCTTTCTGTTGTGCACAAGAACCTTGGCAAGGAAGAACAAGGCTTTTGTATGGATCTAACATAATTGTTGTTGCTCCCTCATCCACAATATCATCACTGTTGTACATATCAGTAAATGGTGCCATACTAAAGATGTTGCAGTTGAATATCTTGCTAGAGGAAAACACCATGGAATAATACATAAAGTTAACACTCCCTCCTTACGAGGAAGGTGTTCTCCACCAAACCAAAATACTATCACAGCATCTCGAACTTTCCCTCTGCAAGGGGCTTCTTGAAAATGTTGGACACCACATAAATCTGAAGAATTATAACCTCGCATCATTGCTCCCTTCTATACTTTGTAATCTCTTCATAATCTTCCAAGTGTAAATCCCTTGTAGAATGAAAACTTCATCAACAACCAGCTATTGATTTCTTTTTCTCACAGGGGAAAAGGAGTCAATGATGAGGGAAATCTTCATGGGGATCAAAGAGTTCCCTTCTTTGCTTTTATAGAGGTGGTACTCTTTTGTGCGAACGATCCTCACTTTACGCTTGTCCAACGAAGTAGGAAGATACGAGGCAACAAATTCCCACAAAGCTTTATCTCAAACAAACTAACTATGCTCACATTATAACAAACAATCCTTATTGCATTTATTTCTACCTTAGAATGGACCAAGTGGCTTCGACCAATTGTAGAATTGTGAATAAAAATGTCGTATATAAAACTGGATTGCTCAAAACATTGTAACGTTTTCCTCCACAATATAATGTAAGCAAATGAAAACAATCGAGATTTCGCTAGAAGAAGGCAAACAAAAAACATGGAGCAAGTCTTGCACAAAACTTTACAGGAATATTTCATTATCATTCAAAAGAGCTCGAACAAGATCATATACTCAAGATTCTACTAAACATTTACCAAGATAGAACCATAAAAATAATCAGTCTTGGATAGTTCTCTGTGGAGCTTTTCAAAACAATAAATCCCAGATATTAATCGTACAAAGTGTCAGAAACAATAGAGTTCGCAATCCTTAAAAATTTATGTGACAAAAGTGTTTCCTCTCGTGTGCTAGGATGGAGTTCCTATGGACCTGGAATGATAAGGAAATCCTGGGGCCAGAAAAAGAGGAAGGCTGGTTAGTGTTGGGTTTTCACATTTATAACTCACATGAAAAACCACATGGGTGTAGTAGACATGAATAAATAAAGAGTAAATGAAGAGACATATCCTAACTAAGAACATGACCTAACGAAAGGACATGACCCATCAACCTCATGACTGTCAATCTGTATATATACCATCACATAGGTCATTGTAATCATCTATCTCATTCATTCATATCTTATTTATTATTTTACATATTTTGTTCTATATGGATTTCAGTTGTCTATCCTTCCCATGTAGGATATTTCTTCAGTAAATGAACTTTGTTCATTTCATTGGTATCAGAGCTACATTTCTGATCCGGCCCTTGCCCACAAAGTTTTTATCAGACCTTGTTTGACCTAACCTTTGGCCAACCTCTATCTTTTCATAGTTTCTTTAAGCTTCAAGACTTTGACCAAAATCAGGCCCTAGACCATTTTCAGAATTATGTTAAAGAAAAGTGATTCTGTTGCCCTATACCAATCTTTTTATATAGAGAGAGAGAGAGACCGCTATACAAATCAAACCACCACAAGTCGGAAGTGTGTCACTAAAGGATGACCTAAGGTTGCATTGGAAGTTTTAATAAAAGACTCCATACTTCGGTAGGGTTAGTCAGATGAAAATTGAAGACATACCAACTCGAAACATATATCAGTTCTTGAAACATTAAGAATTAAAAGGTGTAAAACCGGTAGCACACACATTGGTGTAGACAGCATCACCGCTGTGAAGGGGAATATATATAAAGGTGTGCGGACTTTTAAGCCACTACACCACAGTTTACACGCTCAGCAAGAGTACCTCTATAAATCATACACTAATACTTGTGTGGGGCTTGTGCTTATTATCTACGGGACTCATCAACTGACACAACCACATACATTTTAAACCCTTCACGCACCAACCAACCACTGGTGTGTCTCCTCTGCTGCCATTCAGATTCATACGTCGGTGGTCAGAAGGGCACACACAGGCCAGATAATTGAACAAAAGAGGATTCGATTTCCTTGCAACTGAAGCCGCCAAAACAGCAACAAGGCCATATATTACGTCACTTAATATTTGGATTCAGGTGGAGCAGGTTTGAAATTGGTATGACTGTACCATAAAAAAAAATCGCATGAGTCGTGTCATAATTCATAATTCATAATTCAAGCGTATTTTTAAAGGTTTTTTTTAATTAAAAATCAACGAATTACTTTATATCACATTGAAAACCACTATTGAGGCCCGATTATTAATTTGAAATCTAAAGAGACATACAACTACTTTAAGAATTTTATTAGAATAATAATTAAAGTTTAAGAGACATACTGAGTGGATGCCATATCAACTTTCATTACTCACACATGTGGAGTTAATCATGTGTGGACTTTCAAGAATATTCTATAGGGTCCAAAACCCTAACATTAATTGGAAGTTCATGCAAAAACCCTAACCCTAACCCTAGATGGCTATCAAGGTATGTTAAACATCGGGCCATTAGGAAAGAAAAGGATTCCGGGCCATTAGGAAAGGAAAGGATTCCATTCTTATTGTATTGAGTATTGTTCCATAAAAGAGCAGAGCATTGAGAAGGGGATATTGAAGCATAACATAGGAAGAAGAAGATCTTGTGGCAGCCATATTGGTCACAGTGTCCATGGCATCTCCATAGAGATGTACATTTTAAAATTTATAGTATAGTAATGCACACACGGATTCGTTACAAAACAGAAAGAAAACAATAGCATTCACACATAGTAATCAGAAATATACTTTGGAAACCCTTAACCGAGAAACCAGTAAATGTTTAGAGCCACACCTCTAACTCTCATTGTAATAACTTCACCATTTACAATACAATATATATTCCCTTAGATTCCTTAACTGGAACTACAATACAATGGGCCGAAAAACCATTGGCTAAAAACCACTCAAAAACGGACCAAAAATAGCCAAAAAAATGTTTCAAGAGAAACCCCCTGACACAACATACAGTGCATGGAGCTAATCATGCAAAGAATAACACATACCCAACAAGCAAGTGCCCCTTTCTTTGTATTTGCATTTGATAATTAAGAAGAAAAAAGCAAAGCATAGGCCTCACCTTTTAGCTAGGTTTCTCATGTATTAGGTTTTTGTAGGGTACATCTTGCGCTCATTGTGTGGATGGTGTGTTATTGTTGGTCTCTATCATTTTGTGTTAAAAATAGTAATATTAAGTCTGCAATCTATAGTGAAATATTGCATAGTAAAATATTGTAGAATAATATAAGATATGTTGTGACGAAATCTTCTAGTGGAATATCTACAACATTTTATAGATCATATTGGTATCAAAGCAATTTTCTTTGGGGTTTTGTGGGAAGTTCCAAGTTCCAGGAATTGGTGTAAAGTCTGAAAACCCTAGCCATGGAAAATGAGTACAATAATACTCCATGAGATGAGTCGGAAGAGAGATATTCAAATCTAAAAACACAACTCGTTGACATCTCTCACAACATGGCCATTCTCATGGCAGCTCTAGAGAACAAGTTCAGACCTTTCAGGAAGTGTGGCAGCTCTAACTCGGAAGCTAGATCAGACAAGAAATCTGGAGATAATGAAGACCCAAAAAAGGAGACAAAAAAAGGACTAGAGAAAGAGGGCCAAATTCTAGTGTCATCACGTCTTCTCAATCTCTTTTAAAGTAAAAAAGAAAGTGAACATCAAACCCTACCAAGGTGAGATCGATGTTGTTAAGTTGAATCAATGGTTGCAACAATTAAAAGTTTATTTCAAAGTTCAGAACATGGCATAAGAGCAAAAGATTTCATTTTCCCAATTGAATTTAGAGGGCCATGCCCAAACTTGGTGGAAAGTCACACGAAGACGCTTAGGGTAGAGGGTAATCCTTTAGTAACTAACTAGGTCCTTAAAACCCTCATTAAGTCCCAGTTCTACTCTATTGGGTATGAAGAGGACCAATGGATCTATTGGCATTACTTTCGACAAAAGAGAAGGTAGAGTGTGCAAGAGTACGCCACTAAGTTCGGAAAAATGGCCATTATGTTGGGTATATCTCCCAAAAGCCAGGATGTACTCCTCAAGTATTTGGGTGGTCTACATAGTCATTTACGAAGGCACGTGATGTTATTTAAACCTAGGACAATTGATGAGGAATGTCTGCAAGCACAGTATCTGGGGAATATGGGTAAGAATAAAGGACAACCAAGTGTTTCCAAGCAGAAAGGCCACCAAGATGCTTACACGAAGGGCAAGAAGTAGAAAGGAAAGGACAAGAAGACAACAACCATTGCACATGAGTGCAAGGATCCAAACAACTAGTGTAACCATTGTAATATCAACGATCACACCAAAGATAAGTGTTGGAAGCTACATCCAGAGTTGAATCTAAAGAACTGCAAGAAGGATGCCAAGAAAAAGAACACGCTAACCACAAATTCAAGCAACAAGGTAGAGAGTAGCTCAGATGTAAATGAAAAGATTGTTTACACCATAATGTAGAAGGAGGCAAATGTGAGTCACCTCCATCCCAAGGAAGAGAAGGAGATGACTAAACTCTTCCATATTAAAATCCAGGTCAAGAAGACAAAGGTGGATGCTCTATTTGATTCCAGTTCATAAACCAACCTCATAGCAAAAGATCTAGTCGACAAACTTGGATTAAAATTTCATGACCATCACCCATATCCACTGGGATGGGTGATGGTGCAATGTTTGGAAGCCCCTACATGTATTTGAGGGATGCAATCTTAATGAGGAGAGAAAACTAGTACAGCGTAATCAAGCAAGGGAAGTCCTTCATCATCAATGCACACAAAGGTAAATCTAAGATCTCTTTGGTTAATGCTAACCAAGCAAAGAAATTGATCAGTTCTAGCAGGAAGTTTGTATTACTCTTCTTAAGAGAGAATCACCCAAGAGATGAACCAGTAAAAGTAAAGGCATCCCTAGAGGGATGTACTTAAAAGAAGAAACAACAATTGGAAGAGTTTTTGCAGGCATACAAAGAAGTGTTCCAAGAGCCTAAAGGGTTACCACCTAAGAGGGAAGTGGAGCACGAGAAACAGTTGTTATCTGATTCCCCATTTCCAAACATTGGGTTATACAGACAATCCATCCTAGAAGTAGATGAAGTGAAGAAACAATTGCAACAACTATTGGAGCAAGGAGTGATTCGACAAAGCATCTCACCTTGTGGGTCACCTATCATCATAGTACCCAAGAAGGATGGAACTTAGAGAATGTGTATCTACTACAAAGCTTTGAGTAAGATCACCCTCAAGAATCGATATCCTCTACCCAAGATCATTGACTTGCTAGATCAATTGTAAATGCCAAGTACTTCACCAAGTTGGATCTCAAATCAGGATACCAGCAAGTACGAGTCAAAGAAGAAGACACTTGGAAGACCACCTTCAAGATAAGGCAAGGTATATATGAATGGTTGGTAATGCCTTTTGGTTTATGTAATGCACTCGCTACATTTATGTGTTAGAGGAATGATGTATTGCATCCCATTTTTATATTAATTTGTAATAGTGTACTTAGATGATATATTTGTTTATAGCTCTACCTAGGAAGAGCATATCTCACATCTCTTGTAGGTGTTAGAGACTCTGAAAAAGCATCAACTACTAGCAAATATTAAGAAATGTAAATTTGCCTAGCAAGCATTGGTGTATTTAGGGTATGTGAATGGTGGAGGGGAACTCAAGATCGATGCTGCCAAGATGGAGGCCATCCTCAATTGGCCAACTCCTACAAATGTCATTGAAGCTAGGAGCTTTGTTGGGGAAACACGGTACCTACTGAAATTTATAGCATCATTTTTAACTGTGGTTGCACCACTCCATGCCATAACAGTGACCGATAAGAATTTCCAATGGGGAAAGAATCAGCAAAAAGATTTTGATGAACTAAAACAAAAGATCAGTCAAGCATCAATTCTTACATTGCCTAATTTGCAAAAGCCTTTTCAAGTGGAGACAAATGCAAGTAGTTATGCTATGGAAGCGGTCTTGATGCAAGGAAGTAAGTCAGTATGCCATCATTCTAAAATGTTTCATGGTGGAATCTTGAACTACCCTATATATGACAAGGAACTCTATGCTCTGGTTCAAGCTATTAAGAAGTGGAAGCACTATCTGATGGCAAGGAGACCATCATCCACACTGATCACCAACAATTACATATTTACAGGCCCAAAATAAGCTTCAGAAATCCAGACACTACAAGTGGTTGGGGGTTTACAGCAATTTCATCTGAACATCAAATATAAGAAGGGAAGCACTAATAAGTTGGCAAACATGCTTTCAAGGCCACTCACGTCCAAGATCACAACTTTGAGAACTCTTGCGCACATGGAGCCTTTCACCCATGATGCATACAAAGAGGCATACACAAAAGATCAGGACTTTGAAGAGGTGTTTCAGTAGCTACAGGGCCAAGTTTGTTTTGAGTTGAAAGGACACTTATAGCAAGTAGCCTTGGATTAACTTGACATAATGAGGACCATCTTTAGCTTGCAGAGGATCATTTCCAGCAGGCACTTGTAGCAAACTCTTCAAAATCCTATAGGTGGCAAGGTCTATTTTGGATCTATAAATGTTGCAAGACAATGCCCTTTATCCATTCTATTAGAGATAGGTTATGAAAGACAGTAGTTTGAACCTCCTTCAGACTTTGAATAAAATTCAGACCTTGAACTTTACAAATATCAGAAGATCCAATACTGAATCTAGCTATAGCAAGTTGGATCAAAGCGCTCCAAGCCACTTGTCATGATGGCATGTCTATCTACATTAGATCCACATTACAAGGGATTTATTGTGATATTTCTCTTGACAAGGTCAAACACGTATTCTTGAGGAGTGTTTCCTTATCTTAGGAAGTTTTGTTGTTTTAAAGGCAAAGATTAAAGAGGGTATCCAAGACCCTAGACCCTTTGTAGCTCATGTGGAATCTAGATTTACTTTTGCAGGAGTTTGTTCTAACAACCATTGACTTTCTTGCACATACTCCATAGAGATCCACTCTTTATGAATGTTGTTAGCTTTGTTTGAGCAACTCTTCCATCAGAAGTGGATGACAGTTGGCATCAAGACCTTGTTCACCCATTTTTAAAGATGATTATCTTGAAGAACACCCAAGTTTAGGAGAAGGAGCCCATGGTACAAATTACCAGTGTTACAAAAATCGTTTCGGCGAAAAAATCACCAAGGTCGATGTCCAGAAAACATCGTTTCGTAAAAATCGGCAATATATCGGCAAACTTAAAAAAATACAAAAATATTCTTTTTTTTTTTATTGAAACATTTAAAGCAACAATAGCATCAAATAGACAGATTGCCACATGAATATGGAAAGAAAACTGATATATAAGATATATAAGATGTCTAGTGATAAATCACACATAAAAAATGAATCATGTCATGATTCCTGATTCATCAAAAAATATAATAAATGTATCTCATGATCGTCATCATGACTCATGATCGTCATCATGACTCATGAGTCATCTACAATGAAATCAAGTAAATAAACTATGAATTCCCTCTACCCTTTTTACGGGCAAAGGTAATCGTTGTAGAAACTGCTTTTCCTCTAGCAGTAGGAGTAGGTGCCCTTGAGGCATGTGCGCCTCGTACTGGAGTCAAACGTCCTCTAGAAGAAGTAGAAGACCGTCGAGACAGATGTCCCCTAGAAGAAGGTATTGCCATAGGAGGT
>ML821472.1:31602-56187 GCA_009831015.1 Picea engelmannii
TGTGATCCTCTTCAAGCTTGCATAAAAATAAAGAGGTACTTGCCAGAAATGGTGGGGGAAAAATTTGGGAAAGGGATATGTTTCATTTTTGTGTTAATTGGCAGTAAGTGTCGCTCTTGAACATGACACCCCCTATTTATCATTTGAAGTTGGTTTGGGAAATCCATTTGTCTCTCATTCGATCCAATCGCAAGGTCTTTCCATTTGTTGTCTTTGAGTCAATGCTGCCAAATCACTTGTCGTGTCATTCATATGTTCAGAAGCAGACCAAACCTCTTTCGAGTCGGCCATCTGCAATTATACTTTCATTCCGTGTTGGCCTTCCCTGTGTCCAAGGTCCAATTGTCACATGCTCTGTTTCACTTACAAACTCTGTTACTCATTTCGTGTCACTGATGTGGGATACATCAAGGCCCTCCTGTGATGAGTCTTGTTCTGTTGACTTCAGCACATTTATCCAGAATCAAGACTTCGAAATTATTTAGTACCTTGAAGCTTGCATGCCTCAATGGCAAGTTTCTCGCTTTCGACAACAGGTTTACATCAATGACCCCTGATTGAGAGATTCCATCGAGTGTTCGCCATCAACTCATTTATTCACAGTCGATGGATTGTACTATAGTACCTTTGGAGTCATTGACATTAATGGTGATTTCCCTCGCACTTGTTAATGGTATACATCAAAGACCGGTAATTAAGTGGTTTCTACCATGTTCGACTTCGACACATGTAATCACATGATCAGATTTGTACTTTGGGCGACGAGATTGAAGACCCTCGGTATTATCTTTATGATCCAGGTTGCGATGGAGTATGTGTAATTTGCGACACATAGATCCACTGTGTATGTTTCATGGCTATGTCATCTTGACTCAAAATTTGTCACACAGATCCACAGTGTATTTAGGTGGCTGTGTTATATAGTGACGGCATGGATCCACAGTGTATGATTGCTGGCCATGACATTGGTTTATGATGTCATCAGTCTATGATCTGAGTATGGGAATACCTACCTCGGAATTGGTATATATGATATTCTGTTGATGCTTGGATGTTTGCAGGTCTCTGATTAGATGTGCTTTTAGTTCTTGACACACACATGCTACTTACAAAGTCTATCGACTGTCACTGGTTCTGCTCTCAGACTTTGGGGGGCATTGTGTTATCCACAAATTTGGTCATTGTGATGATGTCATGATGATATCATGATGATAGAAGATCAAGCTCTTTACTAAGAACACTTTCCTGAGAAAAGTTACAGTTGTCTTCTTCCAGAATTCACACTTTGAAACATGTTCGCAGGCAACTTATATACTCACCTGCGGGAATGAAAGTTTCTCGCAGTCTACCTTAAGCGGGGGTGAAAAATTCTCGCACTGTACTCATGGTTAGGGTGCGAACATGCTCTTAAAGAGGAAAAATATAAAGATCTCGAACCTTCTAGAAGGGAATCTTCTAGAAGGGTGAGTTGGCTTTCGAGTGGTTACTCAAGTACTGTCATTCCAGATATCTTGGGATCATTCCCTATCCAAGTAACTAATCTATCTCTTCCTATATATTGAGGATATTTCTCATGGAAAGGGTTAATAAGAATAATAGAAGTTAGCAAGCAAGTTAGCAAGAGATTGATTAGAGAACTAGTGCAAGGCTGTATGGAGGATTGATGCTACAGCAGCAAGAGACAACAACAAAGTCATCACATGTGGTAGACTTTCTTCATACATGAGCAAGTGTGTGTGTCGGAGCCAGAAGCCATCGAAAGGAGACCTATGACATCAAGGCTCAGGTTGTAAGTTTCACTTTCAATTAATGCAATATAGTAATATTTCCCTTTCCCATAAAGATGATGTCACTTTATTACATAATTCCTTGATCATATGTATAGACTAGTCATTGAATATCTTAACTTGTCTTTACTTCGATTGGTTCATTTTTTTGTGATCTGGACGGGACAAGAGCATTGGAGCAAAGATTGGAACAATAGAGATCTAAGGAGATCATTTATACGGTATGTCCATAACCCTTATCTCTTAGTTCATTCAATAGGCTAGATTTAGGGAAAGTGTATTATTCTGTCCTGTTTTTTTCTAGATACCAGGTGGATCTAGGGAGATCGGTTAGTGTCTGCACTTACGTATTTATCCTATAACAATGAGAATGAAGAAGACGAGCTGCAAGTCTCATGAGCTCTTTGGAGAGTTCATATAAACATGAGGATATGTTGAAGAAAGGGTCAATTGAGAATAAGGATCAATTGAGGATGAACAACCAAATATTTTTGAAAATGATATTTTGTGTGTGGTTGTAGGATCAATTCTTTCATTCAAATTCATCACGTTATGGTCTTACAAGGTCCCCGATTGTTTTGCACCATTCATTACCATTGGAAACTAAATCCGACATTGTTCACCAATAGAAATCTGACCCATTTCCCATAATGCATAATGGTAGTTTGGCTAATCAAAATTCAGCCTGGCCTGAAGAAAGCGTTTGCATTGTGCAATCTGACGATTTCGGTGTCACAAACCATTTGAATTTAAATCTAATAGAAATGGAGGATTTAAAAGGTTTGCAAAGTTGGTTTATTATTATTGTTTTTGTGGTTTATTATTATTATTTTTGGGGTATTTGATACACAGGTTACTATATCATTTTATATCATATTTCTATTATCACTTCAAGATGTCTCATGATTCTAGGGTAAAGGGTCTCAATCTAATTGAATCTTTATTTTATTTTAGAAATTCCAACAATTTGAGTGAAAAAAGAAGGCTCTAAAAAGAAGAAAACATACAAATAAAGTTTCCTCCAAATTCAACAATAATTAGCATCAAAACATTTAGCCATGTATCCCTTGTGAGAAAATTCGGGCTAAGAGGGCATTGCAACATTCACTTCTCTTGGGGAACAACATTTTAGATGATGATTGTGCAAAGTTGCAACTAGCATTATTTTTTTAGAACGAAGTATCTTTTGTACAATAAAAGGGCCACGGAAATATCCATTCATTATCACATTTAATTCAAATATGCTTTCATTTTTAAATCATTATTTTTAAGATGTTTGATTTCATTACAAGTTCTATTAAGAAATAAACATCATCGTTCACCCTTTTCATCCTTCTTACTTATAATGTAGGTACAATATCAAGGAAAACATATCTATACCCCATTTGAACTCATATGAGGTATATGTAACCACCCTTCATCCTTTTTATTACTAATGTAGATACAATATTCTTTGTAAGTAAAATATATTTATACCTCATTTGAACTCATATGTAATATATATAGTCACCAAATCACAAAGAAAAGTGAACTCATTTGAATACATATGAACAACGTGTTCAATCATTCTTAGAAAAAGAAGATGAGTCAATGAAATAGATATTGTAAAAGTTAACCCTCACAAATAATACATATAATGCAAAAATGGTAAAATTTGGTATGCTAATATATTACTTTTAAACATTTTTTTGACTTTTCACTTATGTAAATAACATACATGTATGAAAAAATCTTTGAATCTAAATCTTAGATTTATTAGTAATATAGTTGTTTCCAAAAACTTAAAAACAAAATCTAGTATGTGTTTTGTTTTTGGTACTCAACTTTCATCATATTCATGATTAATTGTTCTAAATGAGTTTTACATACAATTTTTCATTTATATATATATATATATATATATATATATATGAATAATTTTTTATCTATGATTTCATAAAATTATAAATCTAAAATGAATCTATCTCAAACATGTCATTTTATTTTACAAGCTTTTTATATTTTATTTTATGTATATCTTTTTCCATGTCACTTATTTTTCTTTCTTTTTTCAATACTCATTATAGAGTGTGGTTTTTGTGATTTTAAGATCCAAATTTTTTATTTATTGCATCTTATAAATTTTGTTATTCAATGTGTTCATTTTGTTAGTTGAAAACTTTTCTCATATGATAAATTCTTTATAGAGTGGGTCTAATGGTTAAGAGCATGTATTTCCTCCTAGGAGGTCATACTCAAATCCCTAAGAGGTTGGGTATGTACACCCCTATGGACTTAAGCATTCAAATCACCATAGTGAGGAGGTCCCTTCTCCCACAAAAAAAAGAGGTCTCATACATCAATTTAGTGTTTGGATAAGACATAACCTTAAAATTAGTTATTACTTTATTATTGTTATATCCATCATTATCACCTTTGTTATTCTAAGATTTGTTTAAAAAATCATACAATCAAAGAAAACATGTGTGGATTTCCTCTTCCTTGGTCACCTTGTTTTACCTTAGGTATCTAGACATAATTTATATTCAAAGACTTAAAATATAAAATCTAAGTGATAAATTGTCATGAACCTTATGAAGATAGGAAACAACCTTTTTGCGAGATATTTTTTATACATTATGGAGTAAAGGGGAGATAGATCTTGTTTACTAAAATGGGCATCAATATCATGTATTTATGGAAAAAATATAAATATCCTTAAATAATGACTTGCATATATATCCTACTTGAGTGGCAGTCCATCATCAATGGTCTTGTTTGATATTTAGGTTATTATACTTTTTATTTACATATATGTATTTCTTTTGTTTGAGAATAATGAACAATGAACAAATGATCTCAATTGTTATAAACTTGTTATATAATTCAACAATAACCTTTTGTTCAATGTTTTTCTAAAATTCTCATCTTGTACTCATGATATGTACATAACGCTTGTTCAATGCTTTTCTAAAATTCTCATATTTAACTCATGATATGTAAATAACTCTTGATTATTTGTCACTTGCCTTTAACCTTTGCTAAAAAAAAATCCACTAGCTTGGTTCTTAACCATGATAATAACTAGAGTATTCAGTTAAAACATACATCATGCAAATGCTTCATGTATTGAATTAGTTTTTCTTCAAGGGAGGAGAGTGTTTACAACAAGTTGGGTTAATTTGCAAACTAATGAGACCAAGAGGAAGTACTCCACATATGACAAGGATGTTTTTTCCATAATTCAAGCCTTGAAGAGATGGAGGCATTATCTTGTCCCACAAGAATTTTTCTTTTATAGTGATAACCAAGCTTTACAATTTATAACCAGACAAGAAAAATTGAATCAGAGGCATGCAAAAGGGGTTGAATTTATGCAAAAAATTACTTTTGTTATAAAACATATTGTTGGGAATGCTAACAAGGTTGTAGATACATTAAGCACGAGATGTTTAATTCCCTAGGAATTATAGGTGAAAACCTTGGGGTTTGAACACGTTAAGGATATGTATTGTGATGATACATACTTCAATGAAGCATATGAAGCATGCACAAACCCTGTGTTGAGAGATAGTAGTCAGTGGAGAGAGTACATGATTCAAGAGGGATTGATGTTCAAGGGAAATCAATTATGCATACCAAAATGTTTAATGAGGCATAAAAAATTTAAATAAAATCATATGAGAGGATTGGTTAGACATTTCGGCCATGATAAAACGTTTTCACAGTTGAGAAGTTCATATTATTGGCCAGGTATGAGAAGGGAAGTGATAAAGTTTTTGAATAGGTGTAGAATCTGCCAACATGCAAAACGGAAGAGACTGAACACTGGATTGTATCAACCATTGAAAATATTAGGAAGGCCTTAGGATGTAATAAGCATGGATTTTGTGTTTGGACTTCCAAAAATGCAAAGAGGATGTGATTCCATATTTCTGGTGGTGGACAGGTTTTCAAGGATGG
This sequence comes from Picea engelmannii, assembly GCA_009831015.1. Classification (NCBI taxonomy): domain Eukaryota; kingdom Viridiplantae; phylum Streptophyta; class Pinopsida; order Pinales; family Pinaceae; genus Picea; species Picea engelmannii. Next base: position 37,332 of record ML821472.1, read on the forward strand.
CACATTTTATCCCATACCAGAAGACCAGTGATGCAACACATGTTTCAAACCTATTTTTCAAGGAAGTGGTAAGACTTAACGGCCTACCCACGAGCATTGTCTCGTACATATACACAAACTTTGTTGGTCACTTTTGGAGGTCGTTGTGGAAGAATATGGGGACAAATTTTTACTTCGTCTCATCTTATCACCCTCAGACAGAAGGACAAATTGAGGTGGTAAAAAAAATTTTAGGAAATTTATTGAGGATTTTAGACACTGAGCATCATAATCAGTGGGATCAGATTCTTCCACAAGCAGAATTTGCATACAATGACTCAACAAACATGATCACTTGAAAGAGCATATTCCAAATACTATATCGAATGCAACCAAGGGGAGTATCTGAGTTGAGAGACGTGGAACAGGGTGATATCAAGAGCGTTGGAGCATAAGATTTTGCTGCTAAAATGCATAAACCTCATACCCATATCAGAGGACAATTGCAGAGTTCTAACAAGAAATACAAGGACAGAGCTGATCAACACTGCAGGGAATTTCAATTTGAAGTAGGGGATCAGGTTTTGACACATCTCAGGAAGGAAAGGTTCCCAAGGGGAACATATATCAAGTTAAAGATGAAGAAGATGGGACCATGTAAGATCTTGAGGAATTTTGATGAAAATGCCTATGAGATTGAGCTACCAGATGGTGTGGGCATATCGCCCATATTCAATGTTTCAGACCTGTATCCTTACAAGAAAGATGACATAGAGGGATCAAAAGATAAAGAAAAGATTCAGTGGGAGAAACAAATTCCTGTGGTAGAAAAACCACAGATGGAGAAAATTGTTGATCAGGGGTGTTGTAACAGATATCAAAATTGATTGTGTTGCCTAAGCGATCATTTGACAAGGTTGTGGCACCTTCCTTCCTTGAGCTATAATTGGCGAGCTTGGTGACAATCTATGGTGAAATTTGTGAGCTTGGTTCTCCTCCACCAATTATTTATGTACTGGACTTGCAAAGGAATCCTGAGGGTATACTACATTGCCTCTGCAATGCTCTAGACATTCCTTTCCAAAGTTCTATGCTCAAATGGGAAGCTGGTCCAAAATCAACGGATGGCCTTTGGGCTCCATGGTGGTATGCGAGTGTTCATAAGTCAACAGGTTTCAAGCTCCCATCAACATGTCCAAAGCCTTTTCCATTCAATCTTTATAGTCTGTTGGAGCAATGCCCTCCTTTCTACAACATACTGAAGCGCCATGCTCTACGGCCTAATGTCTCAGTGCAGCCAACTCTTCATGTTCCAACAAATGAACAGATACTTGTTTCGGTTGGTGATGAGCTTCTTCCTCATGAAAGTGCAAAGGTATCTGTATTTGATTCAATTGTCCAAGGCGGTGATGGAGTTTTGGAGGGACTTCGGGTTTACAATGGAAAAATCTTTAAGTTGGATGAGCATTTGGACAGGCTGTCTGATTCTCCAAAAGCTATGGATTTTGTAAATGTACCCGAACGCAATGAGATAAGGCGAGAAATTTTTACAACACTCGTTTCAAATGGAATGTAAAATAATGCTCATATCAGGCTCACTTGGACCCGTGGGAAAAAGGTGACCTCAGGGATGAGCCCTGCATTCAATCTGTATGGATGTACTTGGATAGTTCTGGCTGAATGGAAGCCACCTGTCTATGACAATGCTGGTGGCATTTCCTTGATAACAACTTCAACACGCCACAATTCTCCAAATAACTTGGATTCCAAAATTCATCACAATAATCTTATCAATAAAATTCTGGAAAAGATAGAGGGAAATCTTGCAAAGGCAGATGATTCAATCATGCTTGATCGATATGGTTTCGTGTCTGAAACAAATGCTACAAATATTTTTTTAGTGAAGAAAGGGCGAGTGCATACACCACGAGCTGATCACTGCTTACCAGGCATAAGTCGTGCAACGGTAATTGATCTTGTGAAACAGGAAGGAATATATCTAGAAGAGCGTCAAATCAGCCTATCAGAGTTCCATACTGTAGACGAGGTGTGGACGACTGGCACAATGGGAGAGCTTACACCAGTTGTGACCATCGATGGTCGGACTATTGAAGACGGAGAATGTGGCCAAGAAAACTAATGCGACTGCTAATAAAGGGCAAGTGGATGATTGGCAAGTCTTCTTAGAGAAAAGAAAAGATGTGAGTTCATAATTTTTTTTTACAAGTGGCAGTGCCTGACTAGAATCTAGCCTGGATAGTGAATCTGTATCAACTTCGCTGGATGCGCTTTCCTCTACTGGTAGCTCAGAAGAGAGTGGCATATTAATATTCTAGGGAGCTTAAAGGAAATTCTTGTATTCTAGAGGGCGATTCTGATGCCAAGCCAAGTCGAAGATGATTACGAAGACTCCAAGAAAGCCAGTCTGGAAAGTTGATTGCGTGCAAGAATCACTGATTGGAACATAAAGACAGTTGTTTCATATAACTTCGCTCCTTCAGACTGACAATTCGGCCAAACTTTCGGGGGAGACCGTTCGTGGTGGAACCCTATTTTGACAGGGTGGACGCGCTCGTAGTTGCATGGTTGCCTGGCAGTGAAGGGCAGGGCGGTACGGATATAATATTCATGGATTCAGCGGCAAATTTGACTATACAAGCGGTTTTTATGTAGTCTCTTGTCTGGTACAATATTTCGCTATTTTTAATTGAGTACAGAAGTGCTAAATTTTTGTATGATAATGTACCTTACCTTCCGTTGTTAAGGAAGGAGAAAACCCTAGTTCGTCGAGAGATGCCCGGGTGGATGCAAGTATATCTCTGAAAGTCATAACCGACCCAAAACAGAAGACAATATTGCTAACTAAGGAAGGATACGAGGATGATGAAGAAAGTTTGAATGTAAAATCCTCGAGAACAATGGGCTTCATTTGTATTGAATGCCATAAAAGCAAATGAGTTATTTTTGAGAGATGTGAATTACATTGTCCGTGGGAAGGAGGTTCTTATTGTGGATGAGTTTACTGGCCGTGTCATGCAGAAGATGGAGCAATGGCTTACATCAGGCAGTTGAAGCAAAGGAAGGTTTACCGATTCAGAATGAGACTGTTACACTGGCTTCAATAAGTTATCAAAAAAAAATTCTCCAGTTTCCCAAGCTCTGTGGGATGACTGGTACAGAAGCAACTGAACGTACAGAGTTCGAGAGTATATATAAGCTAATGGTGACAGTGGTGCCGACCAATAAACCGATGATACAAAAGGATGAATCTGATGTAGTGTTCAGGGCAGCTATGGGTAAATGGCAAGCAGTTGTTGAAGAAATTTCGCGCATGCACAAGACAGGGCGTGGAACAGATATCATCCTTGGTGGAAATGCAAAATTTATGGCAAAGTCAAAATTGCGCGAGCTTCTTATGCCAAGGATTGTTAACACAGTGGATGAAATGAAATTTGAAAGAAAAAAAAAATTGCCTCTAAGAAAAAACTGGAAGGTGAATGAAAATCTATTTCCATGCAAATTGTCCCAAGATAGTTTGTTCTTGGTTCAGGATGCAGTTCAGATGCCTGTCAGAACATGGGGTAAGAGATCATTGATTGAGATGCAGGCAGAAGACCGCTTGTCATATGCGTGCGAGAAGGGTCCAATCCAAGATGAAGTCATTGCAAAGTTACGCAATTCTTTTGAAGCTATTGTTAATGAGTATAAAATCTATACAGAAGAGGAGAAAAAGAAGGTAATTGCAGCAGGTGGACTTCATGTAGTTGGTACAGAGCGGCATGAGTCAAGGCGTATTGAAAATCAGTTGGGTGGAAGAAGTGGTAGGCAAGGTGATCTCGGAAGCTCAAGATTCTTTTTAAGTCTTGAAGACAACATCTTTCGCATTTTTGGTTGAGATCCGGAAACAACTATTTGAGTTTGATGAAGTCCTCAATAGCCAACATGATCGTATTTATACAGAGCGCAGGCATGCTCTTGAAGCTGATAATCTTCAACCTCAAATGATAGAGTATGCAAAACTTACCATGGATGATATTCTGGAGGCAAACATTAGTCCAGAAACTCCAAAAGAAAATTGGAATCTTGATGCTCTTGTTGCAAAATTACAGCAGTACTGTTATTTGTTAAACGATTTGACACCTGAAGTGCTAGCACAAAAGTGCAGCAACTATGATGGCCTGCGGGAATATCTTCGACTTTGTGGCCAAAAGTCACAAAGTATGCAGGCTTAGTATGTGCTCAGGCACACCGACAAGAGCTAATCCAAGATTCATTTAAGACCTGGAAGGATCCTGTGAGGGGCACTGTATTTGGTGGCATGATAAGGGAGCTCTTAATTTCTTTTCGAGAAGCTACGGGACAGAAGCCTTTAAGAATTATATTTTACAGAAATGGTGTGAGTGGCTGCCAGTTTTATCAGGTACTCTTATATGAATTAGATGCAATCCGCAAGGCTTGTGCATCAATTGAACCAAATTATCAATCTCCTGTGACTTTTCTATTTGTTCAGAAGTGCCACCATATTCGGTTATTTGCTAACTATCATAATCACAAAAACACTACTGACAAGAATGGCAACATTTTGCCAACGCACACAAATGTTTGTAACAACAGAGCTTCTGGCAGATGCGCCTGACGTTCACAGCTCCCATGAAGAGGAACCATTTCAGATTCCTAGAACGCTAAGAGTTTTATTTTTCCTTTTAAAAAAAAATAATGATAGATGTAACAGAGGAGGGGGGGGCGCATGAGCACAGCACTGGGGAAACCTCTTTCAAAGAGGGTTTCATTGTAATGACTAAGTTTTTGTAAACCAGATTGGAGTAATAAAGACGATTTTTTCTTGCGACTGTGAGATTCATCACAGTCGATTTCTTTCAGCATGTCTTTCTTCCTTTCAGCTGTGTTAAATGTGTTTGGATTTCATTATAGATGTTCCTTACTCACAGTTGATATTGTCTTTACCATATCTTTATGTCTTCCTTAATCCATCACGACTGCATTACATTTTGTTTTCTTCTAACCAATGTGCTTCCTTATACTTTAGTACGACCACTACTATAATGAATGGATTTGGGTTTTTTGTAATTGTTTATTGTCTTTCCTTTGCACCAGCTATCAGCGGTGTAATACCAATCTGCATTTTCAAAATTCTGCATGTATCCTTTGCTACATCGGCCTTTCCTTTTTCTTTCCACTACCGCATCATGATTTATCAAAGTGCTGAAAGATAGACTTACTTTGCCTCACTTTTCGCAAGTTATTTGATCTCTGCTATTGTCTCTTTTCCTCAGTTTTCATTTGACTCCATGCCCAATGGACCATTTCCCTAGTTTAACCTACAAACACCATAAATCCAAGACCATCATTTACCCATAAATCTGCCCACCGTTTTCACGCTTACTTCAATTTATTTTGTGACATTTTTCAAGACATCCCTCTCGGGTTGGGGGAGGGAAGCCTTCCAATCCAAAGTGGTTCGAGGTTGCCTCGGGATTGATTCGCTGCAACCCATTTCAGTTCTGAGTTTCAACATTTTGGCGCCGTTGCCGGGGATTTTCGAAGTTGATATCTATCCCTGGGAGAACGACATTTTCATAGTCCTAAGGCCTGGTTGAGCAGTCGGTCATAGGCAAATATTTGTTGCACATGCTCTGGTGACTCCATTAAAAGTTTTTGATGGTGATTTCATTGGCAGGAGAACTCAGAATTCCAGCTTTCACGCTAGGTCACCTAATGGATGGAGGCACCTGGTCTACTGTTCTTGGCGCTTTATGAGAAATCTGCCCCATTTCCCATAAGGCAAGGGAAAACTTAGTCTTGATGGACTCATTTTTTTGGAATTCCATCCATTTAAAATGGGAAAGGTAAATGCAGAATTAGGTAAAAAAATGAATGGTGCATATAGAATTCTGTCAATCTTTATGAAAAAGTGGAATAAAAAATGAATAATGAATATAGAATTCCGTCATCATGAAAAAGTGAATTAAAAAATAAACGGTGAATATAGAATTCAGTCAAACTTAATCAACTCATTTTTTAATTTTTTGGAATTCTATCAATTTAAATAAAAAATGATTTACCCCTATAAATATAAAAATCCTTCTAACATCATGAAAAATTGAACAAAGTCTATTTTTTTAAGATAAAATTCCATCTTGATTTACAACAAGGTAAAGAAATATTTTTTTATCAAAATTACAATTTTGTATTGCTAAAATTATTGTTTCATCTATAATGTAACCAAGTCTAAAATACTCATTTGCCTTCTTCTCTAAAACTACTAATTGTTAATGCATTTACAAATACTAATTCTTAACTCATTTATAGGCTTAATGAATCTGGTATTACAAAGTTAATAAATGTAAAATTGGATAAAAAATGAATGGTGCCTATAAAATTCATTGAAACTTCATGAAAAAGTGGACAAAGTTTATTTTTTGGTGCAAGGGAAAGTTTAGTCTTGATGGACTCATTTTTTTGGAATTCCAACAATTCAAGTCCTTTTGAAATGGGAGAGGCAAATGTAGAATTGGGTAAAAAATGAATGTTGCATATAGAATTCGGTCAATCTTCATGAAAAAGTGCACAAAGTGTTTTTTACCGGAAGTAAAGTTCCATCTTGATTTAGTCATTTTTTTGGAATTCCAACAATTTAAATCTTTTCAAAATGGAAAATTTAAATGTAGAATTGCATCAAAATGAATGATGGATATAGAATTATGTAAAACTTCATGGAAAATTTCGTAGTGGTTTTTTTTTACAGCAACGTAAAGTTCCATCTTGATTTAGTCATTTTTTGCAATTCCAACAATTTAAGTCCTTTTAAAATGGGAAAGGTAAATGTAGAATTGGGTAAAAAATGAATGGTGCATATAGAGTTCGGTATCTTCATGAAAATGTGGTCAATGTCTTTTTTACCGGAAGTAAAGATGAGAAATTACACAAAGTGTTTTTTTTTACAGCAAGGTAAAGTTCCATCTTGATTTAGTCATTTTTTTGGAATTCCAACAATTTGAATCTTTTCAAAATGAAAAAGGTAAATGTAGAAATGGATCAAAATGAATGTCGAATTGGATCAAAATGAATGAATAAGGTCCTATAATCTACAAAAAAATTCAATCCAAGGTGCCCAACAAGGGCAATCTCTCATTCAACACATGCCTGTCCCATCTCTCATTCCACACATGCATGTCCCATCCGAGGAAGTGTGCTCCTTCTTTTCTCAACAGTCCCTCGGTTTTCCCACTTTCCTTATGGGGCTTCAAAAACATCCTAGACAGGAAGTCTCAGAGCCCCGTAGCTATTTCCTAGCGTACCTGGGAACAATTATGTGTAGTTTCTCACCCATACAAACTAATCACATTCCTAAAAACTCGTCTCTTCGACCACGGGCCTGAAAACACACCTATTCAACCTGCAACAAAACTAGGTACATGCACGGATGGTAGAATGGATAAGAGGATGGTTGACATCATGAATGAATGATGAATCACCCCAAAAAATACACCGAGTCTCTCTCTTATATATGCATGTGATTTTTATGACACATGACACTCAAGGAACTCCCTTGTCCCCCACTTTAGAAACTTAGGATATACTCATATGCATACTTTATACTTTAAGGAATAATAACATAATATTCCTTTGGTGTTAAACCTCCCTTGATTAGCCCCTTTTGCCTACCTAGTGGATTTTATCCGCCCATACTCTTTTACCTGGGTGGTCTGCAACAACCATTTAACATCTGACTCTTTAATCTAATAACCACACACACACTTTGGCCTCAAAATACATATACACAAAGACACTCTGGACCCAAAAACACACACTTACCTCATTGTATGCAAAACTCAATATGGTATTCACACTTCCTTTAGTGCACAATCCTTGCACACTTACACAAGTGCACGAGACATTATAAAATGTATGCACACTTTTGGTATGAGATTGATGTCCACTGACTCAATGTGCACAGGAACCAAACTAAAGACCTTGTACCATCATCTCACTAGCTTATATGTATAATTACATTTATATGTACAATTGGGGTTTGGCCTAGGGGTATTTCATATCTCTTGTGAGAAATGGGCTGAGAGGGAATTGCAACATTCACTTCTCTTCAACAACGACATTTTAAATGATGATTGTGCAAAGTTGCAACTAGAATATGTTGTAGAATCAAAGGTTTAGGAAAGTCTCTATTGATTGTCACATTTAATTCAAATATGCTTTAATTTTTTAATCATCGTTCTTGAGATGTTTATTTTCATTTCAAACTAAACTAGGAAAAAAACACAAACAATGATGGAGGAGAATCTTGCCTTAAAATCTAGATCATTTTGGTGAGACCTAGGGGTTGTTTTATTTACTAAAGGAGTTGGTTACTTAATTTAGCATTTGTAATATGCCTATGTTTTAATGACTTCTATAGGGGAGAAATATGCTATATTTGATTAATGAGAGTGAGGATTTATTTGTAAATGTTCTCGAATGTATGAGAACATGAAGGTTTTTTAGTTTTTTAGAGATCTAATGAGGATCTAGGGAGTTGAGTTTGTTCAGAGTGATCTTAGAGGATTTTGTGGATCTAATATGATCCTTAGGAATTGTTGAGGATTTGGTGTATCTAAACTGGATTTGGTGTATCTAAACTAGATTTGGTTTCAAAATCCTTTTTGTATAAATATGTAAGACTTAGTGAACATTCAAAGAGGCAATTGTAGCGAGGAAATTAGGTCAAGGAGAGAGAGGAATTGGTCAATTAGGTTGAGATCAGATGAAGAAGGTATTGAAAATCCTCATGTAACATTCATGTACAAAGAGTGTGTATAATAGGAATAGAAACACTAGGTTTTGAGTGTTATTATACGATTGATTGTGTGGAACCCTGTTTATGTTTAAATAATATTATTTTCTCTACACACACACACATATATCTATATCTATATCTATATAACATCTATGACAACTAGAGGAGTTGTATAGAAAACCAATTGTGTTCTTGAATGAGTGAACAAGAGCATCTGTGATTTTGTGAAGAAGAAGTGTGAAACAAAAGCTTGAATAATTCCAACTGAAGGTTTGAACAACAAAGGAAAAATTGGATTTTCTTAGAGAGAGAAACTCTAAATTGTGGAAGCCAAGAGGAGAAGAGGTTTTTGAAGAGGTTTTATGAGGTAGAGAACCAAGTATACCAAAAGTTCAAGCTCAAGGAAAACATCTTGATCAGGTATTTAAATCCAGGTATGGATACTTGCTGAGAGGGGATTGAGTGTAGTCCACAAGTGGAAAAGGTAAAGATCACAGAGAGATGAAGATAATGGCTATTGACAGTCATTGTAGAGGTTCGAAAATAAGACACAGTAGAGTAAATAAGGATGCAAAGAAAAATGGAAAAAAGAGGATGAGTCAAGAAGAGTTTGAAAGAGAGATTTATGAGCTAATGAAGAGGTTCAATGTTGTACATATGTTGCTACAGGGGAAGATTGTAGAGAACCAGAAACAATGATGGAGTATGAGGAAGAAGGTCAAGTGTCCCATGGAAATTGTTTTTTAAGAAAATATCAGGAAAACATTGAAGAGCTTGAAGACTAAGATGAATCCTTGGGTAGATAAGGAAAAACTCATAGGAGATGAGTTCAGATTGAGGGAATTGGTAGAAGTAAATGTTCAATATTGTAAACCAAGGAAAGGGGAAGTCCTTGGAGATGAGAATGAAGAAGATGAGCTGCAAGTCTCATGAGCTCTTTGGAGAGTTCATATAAGCATGAGGATATGCTGAAAAAGGATCAATTGAGGATAAGGATCAATTGAGGATGAACAACCAAATATTTTTGAAAATGATATTTTGTGTGTGGTTGCAAGATCAAGTCTTTCATCCAAATTCATCTTATTATGGTCTTATGAGGTCCCCGATTGTTGTGGACCATTCATTACCATTGGAAACTAAATCCGGCATTGTTCACCAATAGAAATTTCGCCCATTTCCCATAATGCATAACGGGAGTTTGGCTAATCAAAATTCAGCATGGCCTGAAGAAAGCGTTTGCATTATGAAATCTAACCATTTTGGTGTCATAGACCATTTAAACTTAAATCTAATAGAAAGGGAGGGTTTAAAAGGTTTGCAAGGTTGGTTCATTATTATTATTTTTGTGGTTTATTATTATTATTTTTGGGGTATTTGATATACAGGTTACTATATCATTTTATATAATATTTCTATTATTACTTCAAGATGTCTCATGATTCTAGGGTAAAGCGTCTCATTCTAATTGAATATTTATTTTATTTTAGAAATTCCAACAATTTAAGTAAAAAAAGAAGGCTCTAGAAAGAAGAAAACATACAAATAAAGTTTCTCTTATTTAATTCAAATATGCTTTAATTTTTTAATCATCGTTCTTGAGATGTTTATTTCAATTACAAACTGAACTAGGAAAAAAACTCAAACATTGAAGGAGGAGCATCTTGCCTTCAAATCTAGATCATTTTGGTGAGACCTAGGGGTTGTTTGATTTATTAAAGGAGTTGGTTACTTAATTTAATATTTGTAATATGCCTATGTTTTAATGACTTATAGAGGGGACACATAGGATATATTTGATTAATGAGAGTGAGTATTTATTTGTAAATGTTCTTGAATGTATGAAAACATGAAGGTTTTTTAGTTTTTTAGAGATCTCATGAGGATCTAGGGAGTTGAGTTTGTTCAGAGTGATCCTAGAGGATTTTGTGGATCTAATATGATTCTTAGGAATTGTTGAGGATTTGGTGTATCTAAACTAGATTTGGTTTCAATATCCCTTTTGTATAAATTTGTAAGACTTAGTGCACATTCAGAGAGGCAATTGTAGTGAGGAAATTAGGTCAAGGAGATAGAGGAATTGGCCAATTAGGTTGAGATCAGGTGAAGAAGGCATTGAAAATCCTCGTGTAACATTTATGTACAAAGAGTGTTTATAATAGGAATAGAAACACTAGGTTTTGAGTGTTATTATAAGATTGATTGTGTGGAACCCTGTTTATGTTTAAATAATATTATTTTCTTTACACACACACACTATCTATCTATCTATCTATCTATCTATCTATCTATCTATATATATATATATATATATAGCATCGATGAAAACCAGAGGAGTTGTATAAAAAACCAATTGTGTTCTTGAATGAATGAAGAAGAGCATGTGTGATTTTGTGAAGGAGAATTGTATAACTAAACCTTGAATAATTCCAACTGAAGGTTGGAACAAAAAAGGAAAAATTGGATTTTCTTAGAGAGAGAAAGTGGAAATTGTAGAAGCCAAGAGGAGAAGAGGTTTTTGAAGAGGTTCTATGAGGTAGAGAACCAAGTATACCAAAAGGTCAAGCTGAAGGAAAATATCTTGATCATGTATTTCTCATGAGCAGCAAGTCTCATGAGCTCTTTGGAGAGTTCATATAAGCATGAGGATATGTTGAAAAAAGGATCGATTGAGGATGAACAACCAAATATTTTTGAAAATGATATTTTGTTTGTGGTTGCAGGATGAATTATTTTGTCCAACTTTGTCACATTATGGTTTTATGAGATCCCCGATTGTTGTGGACCATTCATTACCATTGGAAACTAAATCTGGCTTTGATCACCAATAGAAATCTGGCCCATTTCCCATAATCCATAACGGGAGTTTGGCTAATCAAAATTCATCCTGGCCTGAAGAAAGCATTTGCATTGTGCAATCTGACCATTTCAGTGTCACAAACCATTTGAATTTAAATCTAATAGAAAGGGAGTGTTTAAAATGTTTGCAATGTTGGTTTATTAGTATTATTTGTGTGGTTTATTATTATTAATTTTAGGGTATTTGATATACAGGTTACTATATCATTTTATATAATATTTCTATTATTACTTCAAGATGTCTCATGACTCTAGGGTAAAGGGTCGCATTCTAATTGAATCTCGTTCAATGGTGAAAAACTTCTCACCTTTTATTATTAAATGCAATCTCTTTCCACCGAGTTACTTTAAATGTATTAAATACTCAAATTATTAAATAGTTTGTATTATTTATAAGAATATTTTATATGTTAATTTAATTATTAGTTAAAGTTTAGTTTTTAAATTAAATAATTATTACTAATATATTTAAAAATAATAATTTATAAAAATTGAATTAAATTAAATGAATTTTCAATAGTATATAGTAAACGATATTAATATTTATGCATATAGATTCAAATGTTAATATTTAATATGAATTTTTAATAAATAAAATGAGGTTAAATCTTTGAAATTTTACATTCTTTTATTTAAAATAATTCAAATTTAAAGAAATATTTTTTGTAAAAATTACAATTTTGGATTGATAAAATTATTGTTTCATCTCTATTGTCTAAAACACTCATTTCCCTTCTCCTTTAAAAATGGTAATTGTTAACTCATTTACAAATACTTATTTTTCTTTTTTTTTTTCAATACTCTTTATAGAGTGTGGTTGTTGTGATTTTAAGATCCAAAATTTTTATTTATTTCATCTTATAAATTATGTTATTCAATGTGTTCATTTTGTTAGTTGAAAACGTTTCTCATATCATAAATTCTTTATAGAGTGGGTCTAATGGTTAAGAGAATGTATTTCCTATTAGGAGGTCATACTCAAATCCCTAAGAGGTAGGGTATGTACACTCCTATAGACTTAAGCAGTCAAATCACCACAGTGAGGAGCTCCCTTCTCCCACAAAAAATGGAGGTCTCATACATCAATTTAGTGTTTGGATAAGACATAACCTTAAAATTAGTTATTACTTTATTATTATTATATCCATCATTATCACCTTTGTTATTCTAATATTTGTTTACTAAAATGGGCATCAATATCATGGGCATCAGTGGGCATCAAAATGGGCATCAATATCATGTCTTTATTGTAAAAAAATAAATATCATTAAATAGTGACTTGCATATATATACTACTTGAGTGGCGGTCCATCATCAGTGGTCTTGTTTGATATTTAGGTTATTTTACTTTTTATTTACCTATATGCATTTCTTGTGTTTGAAAATAATGAACAAATGATCTCAATTGTGATAAACTTGTTATATAATTGAACAATAACCTTTTGTTCAATGTTTTTTCTAAAATTCTCATCTTTTACTCATGATATGTACATAACACTTGTTCAATTCTTTTCTAAAATTCTCATCTTTAACTCATGATATGCACATAACTCTTGATTATTTGTCACTTGCCTTTAACCTTTGCTAAAAAAAAATCCACTAGCTTGGTTCTTAACCATGATAATAACTAGAGTATTCAATTAAAACATACATCATGCAAATCCTTCATGTATTGAATTAGTTTTTCTTCAAGGGAGGAACTTGTTTACAACAAGTTGGATTAATTTGCAAACTAATGAGACCAAGAGGAAGTACTCTGTATATGATAAGGATGCTTTTGCCATAATTCAAGCCTAGAAGAGAAGGAGGCATTATCTTGTCCCACAAGAATTTTTCTTTTATAGTGATAACCATTACCAATACTAGGAAGGCCTTGGGATGCAATAAGCATGGATTTTGTGTTGGAACCTCCAAAAACGCAAAGAGGATGTGATTCCATATTTGTGGTGGTGGAAAAGTTTTCAAAGATGACACATTTTATCCCATGCCAGAAGACCAGTGATGAAACACATGTTGCAAACCTATTTTTCAAGGAAGTTATAAGACTTCACGACCTACCCAAGAGAATTGTCTCGGACATAGACACAAAATTTGTTGGTCAATTTTGGAGGACGTCGTGGAAGAATATGGGGACATATTTTTACTTCATCTCAACTTATCACCCTCAGACAGATGGACAAACTGAGGTGGTAAAAAAATGTTTAGGAAATTTATTGAGGAGTTTAGTCACTGAGCATCATAATCATTGGGATCAGATTCTGCCACAAGTAGAATTTGCATACAATGACTCAACAAACATGAGCATTGGAAAGAGAATATTCCAAATACTATATCGAATGCAAGCAAGGGGAGTATCTGAGTTGAGAGACATGGAACAGGGTGAGATCAGGAGCGTTGGACCAGAAGATTTTGCTGCTAAAATGCAAAAACTCCATATCCATATTAGAGGACAGTTGCAGAGTTCTAACCAGAAATACAAGAATAGGGATGATAAACACCACAGGGAACTTCAATTTGAAGTAGGGGATCGGGTTTTGGCACATCTCAGGAAGGAAAGGTTCCCTAGGGGAACACATAACAAGTTAAATATGAAGAAGATAGGACCATGTAAGATCTTGAGGAGGTTTGATGAAAACGCCTATGAGATTGAGCTACCAAATGGTGTGGGTATATCGCCCATATTCAATGTTTTAGACATGTATCCTTACAAGAAAGATGAAACAGAGGGATCAAAAGAGAAAGAAAAGATTCAATGGGTGAAACAAATGCCCGTGGTAGAAAAACCACATATGGAGAAAATTATTGATCAGAGGATTGGCAATAAGACCAGAAGAAATACCTATTTTTAGTATCTAGTCAGATGGAAGGGACACCCAATAGAAGATTCAAGTTCATAAAATGAAGCTTCCATCCAGAAGCATATAAAGTCAGTGCAGGAGCTCATGGACATGAGTCCATGAATTTTTGTCAAGGGGAGTATGATGCAAGAGCATCATTGGAAAGCACATGGAGCAAGGGCTATCAATCTCTAAGAATCTGTATGCGAGCTCAACGCTAGTAGTCACAACAGATATTTTGAAACCACCTTAACTCAACATCATATTTTACCTGTTGAGGCATGCTTGAACCCAGTGCCAAAATTACCCTTTGAGGCATGTTTGGATAATCGCAAGCAGAGAGGGAGTTTCCATTACAGCTCTGGAATGCGATTTTGTGAAGGAGAAGTGTGGAACAAAACCTTGAATAATTCCAACTGAAGGTTGGAACAACAAAAAAAAAATTGGATTTTCTTAGAGAGAGAAAGTGGAAATTGTGGAAGCTAAGAGGAGAAGAGGATTTTGAGGAGGTTCTATGAGATAGAGAACCAAGTATACCAAAAGGTCAAGCTCAAGCAAAATATCTTGATCAAGTATTTAAATCCAGGTATGGACACTTGCTAAGAGGGGATTGAGTGTAGCCCACGAGTGGAAAAGGTAAGTTTCAGATGGAGATGAAGACAATGGTTATTGATGGTCATTGGAGAGGTTAAAAAATAAGACACAATAGAGGAAATAAGAATGCAAATAAAAATGGAAAAAAGAGGATGATTCAAGAAGAGTATGAAAGAGAGATGTATGAACTAAAGAAGAGGCGCAATGTCGTACATATGTTGCTACAGGGGAAGATTGCAGAGAACCAGAAACAATGATGGAATATGAGGAAGACATTCAAGTGTCCCGTGGAAATTGTTTTTTAAGAAAATATCAGGAAAATATTGAAGAGCTTGAAGAATAAGATGAATCCTTGGGTAGATAAGGAAAAACTCACAGGAGATGAGTTCATATTGATGCCATTCGTAGAAGTAAATGTTCACTATTGTAAACCAAAGAAATGGGAAATCGTTGGAGATGAGAATGAAGAAGATGAGCTGGAAGTCTCATGAGCTCTTTGGAGAGTTCATATAAGCATGAGGATATGTTGAAAAAAGGATCAATTGAGGATGAACAACCAAATATTTTAGAAAATGATATTTTGTGTGTGGTTGCAGGATCAATTATTTCGTTGAAATTCATCTCGTTATGGTCTTACGAGGTCCCTGACTTTTGTGGACCATTCATTACCATTGGAAACTAAATCTGGCATTGTTCACCAATATAAATATGGCCCATTTCCCATAATGCATAACGGTAGTTTGGCTAATCAAAATTCAGCATGGCATGAAGAAAGCATTTGCATTGTGCAATCTGACCATTTCGATGTCACTGACCATTTGAATTTAAATCTAATAGAAAGGGAGGGTTTAAAAGGTTTACAAGGCTGGTTTATTATTATTGTTTTTGTGGTTTATTATTATTATTTTTGGGGTATTTGATATACAGGTTACTATATCATTTGATATAATATTTCTATTATTACTTCAAGATGTCTCATGATTGTAGGTTAAAGGGTCTCATTCTAATTGAATCTTTATTTTATTTTAGAAGTTCCAACAATTTAAGTAAAAAAAGAAGGCTCTAAAAAGAAGAAAACATACAAATAAAGTTTCCTCCAAATTCAACAATAACTAGCATCAAAAAATTTAGCCATGTATCCCTTGTGAGAAAATTTGGGCTAAGAGAGCATTACAACATTAACTTCTCTTCAGTAACAACATTTTAGATGATGATTGTGCAAAGTTGCAATGAGCATCATTTTTTGTAGAACGAAGAAACTTTTGTAAAATAAAAGGGCCACGCAAATATCTATTCATTATCACATTTAATTCAAATATGGTTTCATTTTTAAATCATTATTTTTGAGATGTTTTATTTCATTACAAGTTCTATTAGGAAATAAACATCATCGTTCACCCTTGCATCCTTCTTACTTATAATGTAGTTACAATATTAAGGAAAAAATATTTATATCTCATTTAAACTCATATGAAGTATATATAATATCTCATTTAAACTCATATGAAGTATATATAACCACCCTTGCATCCTTTTTATTTGTAATGTAGATACAATATTATTTGTAAGAAAAATATATTTATACCTCATTTGAACTAATATGTAATATATATAATCAACATATAACCTCATCTCATTGTACAAAGAAAAGTGAACTCATTTGAATACATATGAACAACGTGTTCAATCATTCTTAGAAAAAGAAGATGAGTCAATGAAATATATATGAATAGATATGGTAAAAGTTAACCCTCACAAATAATACATATAATGCAAAAATGGTAAAATTTTGTATGCCAATATATTACTTTTAAACATTTTTTTTGACTTTTCACATATGTAAAGAACATACATGTATGAAAAATTCTTTGAAGCTAAAGCTTAGATTTATTAATAATATGGTTGTTTCCAAAAACTTAAAAACAAAATCTAGTATGTGTTTGTTTTTGGTACTCAACTTTCATCATATTTATGATTAATTTTTCTAAATGAGTTTTATATACAATTTTTCATATATATATATAAAACTCTTTAGCTATGATTTCATAAAAATATAAATCTAAAATGAATCTATATAAAACATTTCATTTTATTTTACAAACTTTTTATTCTTTGTTTTATGCATATCTTTTTCCATGTCACTTATTTTTCTTTTGTTTTTCAATACTCTTTATAGAGTGTGGTTGTTGTGATTTTAAGATCCAAATTTTTTATTTATTTCATCTTATAAATTATGTTATTCAATGTGTTCATTTTGTTAGTTGAAAACTGTTTTCATATGATAAATTTTTTCTAGAGTGGGTCTAATTGTTAAGAGCATGTATTTTCTCTTATGAGGTTATACTCAAATCCCTAAGAGGTAGGGTATGTACACCCCTATAGACTTAAGCAGTCAAATCACCACAGTGAGGAGGTCCCTTCTCTGACAAAAAAAAGAGGTCTCATACATCAATTTAGTGTTTGGATAAGACATAACCTTAAAATTAGTTATTACTTTATTATTATTATATACAACATTATCACCTTGGTTATTCTAAAATTTGTTTAAAAAATCATACAATCAAAGAAAACCTGTGTGGATTTCCTCCTTATTGGTCACCTTGTTTTACCTTAGGTATCTAGACATAATTTATATTCAAGGACTTAAAATATAAAATCTAAGTAATAAATTGTCATGAACCTTATCAAGATAGGAAACAAATTTTTGGGGAGATATTTTTTATACATTATGGAAGAAAGGGGAGATAGATCTTGTTTACTAAAATGGGCATGAATATCATGTCTTATTGTGAAAAAATAAATATCCTTAAATAATGACTTGCATATATATCCTACTTGAGTGGCGGTCCATCATCAATGGTATTGTTTGATATTTAGGTTATTTTACTCTTTATTTACATATATGTATTTCTTGTGTTTGAGAATAATGAACAATGAAAAAATGATCTCAATTGTTATAAACTTGTTATATAATTGAACTATAACCTTTTGTTCAATGTTTTTCTAAAATTCTCATCTTTTACTCATGATATATACATAACGCTTGTTCAATGCTTTTCTAAAATTCTCATCTTTAACTCATGACATGTACATAACTCTTGATTATTTGTCACTTGCCTTTAATCTTTGCTATAAAAAAATCCACTAACTTGGTTCTTAACCATGATAATGACTAGAGTATTCAATTAAAACATACATCATGCAAATGCTTCATGTATTGAATTAGTTTTTCTTCAAGGGAGGAACTTGTTTACAACAAGTTGGGTTAATTTGCAAACTAATGAGACCAAGAGGAGGTACTCCACATATGACAAGGATGTTTTTTCCATAATTCAAGCCTTGAAGAGATGGAGGCATTATCTTGTCCCACAAGAATTTTTATTTTATAGTGATAACCAAGCTTTACAATTCATAACCAGACAAGAAAAATTGAATCAGAGGCATTCAAAATGGGTTGAATTTATGAAAAAATTTACTTTTGTCATAAAACATATTGTTCGGAATGCTAACAAGGTTGCAGATGCTTTAAGTAGGAGATGTTTGATTTTACAGGAATTCCAGGTGAATACCTTGGGTTTTGTGTTAATGTTTATGCCATTATTATAGTTCTTTTGCATTTCATAATATAAGAGCACAATAAGAACAAGATCACTGAGAAATACACATCCACAAGAGACACATCATTTATCCTGGGAAACCCTCTAGGGGAAGAAAACCCAGCAAAAACTTCCTTATCATAAATAGCTTATACAATGTTCAAGAGATAACTCAACCAATA